>PITB01018603.1:19568-34687 GCA_004024585.1 Paradoxurus hermaphroditus
GATTTGTTGGGTTTTTCAGGATGTGTGTTTTAAAGACTGGGTCATATAGATAGGACTATTTGATCATTCCTGGGTTTCCTTTGCATTTCCTGACTTTTTCAGGACTTCTACCAACCTGACCATGGGGTGAGGGCAGGATTACCACTGGAGTCTGAGGTGAAACTTTTCCCTAATTCTGTGGACTCGGGCTGATATTTTTCTGTAGCCTCAATATGTAGGCAATAGATTCCTGTGCTGGGGATGTTTTAGTTTTCCCAAATAACACCAAAAACACCCAACGCCTAACTCTTTTGGTTATCTTTGGAAACACTCATAGATAAGTATTTTCCATTCCTTGTCTTAGTGCTTATAGTTTTATCATAATTATGTGAGCTTAATATTCTCAAGTTGTTGCAGAAAAACCACCTTGGAATCCAAAGAAAAATTCTATATCAAGAATAGATCTTCAGTTGCTAATTTTAAAACTCTTCAAATCAGATTCTTTGTTACATAGAACACAAGTGTAATGAAACAAGTTGCTAAAAACGTCAGAATTAGAATTGTGTAGGAAGTAATGCATATTTTAACTTTTTATTCAAAGACGTTGAAAACCTACATAAAAATGCATGATTAGGAAGAAATGGAGATGAAGCATCAAGGTCTCACAAGCTCATTCATTCTCTCTTCTGTTTTACTTTTCTTGGTTTCAAAATTTTATTTCTAGTTAACATGCAGTATAATGGTTTCAGGAGTAGAATTTAGTGATGCATCACTTACATAGAACACTCAGTGCTCATCTCCTCTGTTTAAAGCAATTCTTTCATCTCCCAAATCCAGGGTGCTGAGTTTATCTCGGTTGCTAAATATTATTTATCCCAGTTGCTTTATATTATTGCGGTGAGTGATATTAAAACAGTGGCAACAAATGAATATTCTAAGAGTGGGCATGGGTAGTTTTTTCCTAGGTATTCAAAATAAACGTGGACTTTTACAAAATATTTTAATCAGTGTTCATTTGCTTGAAATGGAACGGTGACTTCACATCCTGGATTTGAATTCAGGTGCACAGCCCTGTATTCAAATACTGAGCTACAACAAGAAAAGGATCTGTTAGGTTTTAAAATATTCCATGAAGGGGGCACCTGGGGGCTCAGTCAGTTGAGTGTCCGACTTTGGCTTGGGTCATGATCTCGTGATTTGTGAGTTTGAGCCCCGATTCGGGCTGGCTTGCTGCTGTCAGTGAGGAGGCTGCTTCGGATCCTCTGCCAGAGGCTATAATAGGGTCAGAGCTTGTGGGAAGTCAGGTATCGGTTGAGGGCAACTTAGAAGGTTTAAACGACATTTAAAAAAGCTATTCCTTCAAGGATACATGTCATTAGTTTTGGGAGAAAAAAACCTCTATACTTCTTTCCTGCCAAACTCTCCCCTGCGATCCAACATTCCTCACTCAAATACTTACTGAGACTTAATGCTGGGTAGATACTTACTTGGGCATCATAGGTAACACAGGGATACTCTATATCTACTGAACTATAGCCCGAAACCTCTGCTATACTACAATTCTTTGCTTGTGGTGAAAGCTCTGGTGGGTGGGTAGAGCAGGGTGGATGACCTTTTTCTGGAAAGGGCCAGCTAGTAAATATTGTAGGCTTTGTGGGCTACACAGTCCATGTCCTAACTATTCAACTCTGCTATGGTAGCCCTGAAACAGCCAGAGATCATACATAAATAATTGGACGTGGCTGTGATCTGGTAAGTTTTATTTACAAAAACAGGCAGTAGGCCAGATGCAGCCCATAGATTCGTTTGCCAAGTAGAATTAGTTTGCTGGTAGAATAAGATTTACCTCCTCGAAGGGAGGTCGTATTTCATGATCGTTTTTCATTGGCATCAGAAGCTTGGTTTTTGTACTTGCAGGATACCTCGGGATGGAGACCATACGATCAGTGGCTTCCTTTATTTGAAGGATGTAAACCGTACTCTGCCTCTTCAGAGACAGGCTAGAATAGGGTCAGTTTATAGGAAGTCAGGTGTTGGTTCAGGGTGAGGAACTTGGTAAGGTTTACTCTTGCTTAAACTCTTGCCTCAGTGAGGACAATGAAGCTGTTCTTGATAAACACAAAACTGAGTTTAGATTTTAACTTAGATCCATTTGGATGGATGAGAACCGAAGGGTCATCTTCCGAGTTCATTTGGTACTACATTTATTTTTTGTGATCTTAAGGGAAAAATAGGATTGTAATGGAATCCTCATTACAAAGGTTGCAGATCTTAAAGTAGCTTCATCATAAATCTTCAGTCAGAAGGCAGAATACAGGTTTTGTTCTGAGGTTTGACCCTCCCCCCTATCCTCCCCCCCAAACCCCATTACTCTGGCAGCACAGGGGTGGGGGATGGGTTGTGAACTGTAAAAGTTCATGTACAGTACACTTGAGTCTGTGTTTCTTCATTTCAGTCTCTAACAAAGATTCAGTCCTCTTTACAAAAATACTTCTTAAATATCCAGCTGCCTCTTTGGAACCCTGTTGGGGGTATCGTTTGAAAACCACTGGTTTAGAATTGGACTGAGGTGGAAATCTAAGTTCTGTCCCTTAGCAGCCGTGTGCTTGTAACTAATTCTGTGTTTCATTTGATCTAGAAATATCCCCGTTGCTCTAGATGCGAGGACCCAGATGACCGTGCAAAACGTCCAGCACACAGCAGTGTCTTAATGTAATTTTCAGTCATGGTTTTAAATTGTGTGTGGCTCCATTTGATTTCAATAGCAGGTTTTCATTTGCCTCTACTAGAAATTATTAACCATCTTAAAGGAACCCTTGACTAGAAACTGCTCTCAAAAATGACAGTTACTCCCCTGAAAAGAGTAGCTTGCAGGGGTCTGTAGCCCACCCTATTGGTGGTGATTTTGTCCTCTTGGCCTAAGAGTAAACCGTGGAGTTATGGGGCGATCAGCCCTCCCAGGGGCGGAGGGTAGGGGGTTTAAGACGCTTGCTTATCCACGCAATCAGAAACCAGGGCAGGGAGTATGCAGACTTGGGATTTTTTTTTTATGTCCCCTGTCCTGTAAGTATGTGAACAGTAAGGAGAGAGGGCTCGTGCCCACTGGCAGCCAGACTTTAGGGGACAATGAAGCTGGGGCAGGGATAAAACCTGTAAGACAGAAAAAAGTAGTGTCCTTGGTGGGGGGTGGGAGGCAAATAGGCTGAATTCTAGGGGACCAAAATTAGGCAGCTTCTGGCCACTCGAGCTGGGCAGATAGCCCTGGGACTTCACAGAAAATCCCAAGTGGTTCCCCAAGCACCTTAATGGGGATCATTGTTCAGCAAATGTAAGAAAGTGATGTGTCCATAGAAGTCATGAATTGGGGGGTATCTGATGCTGAAGAGTGGCCCAAAGAAACTGATCTTGAAGCCAGATCCCAGAGGGAAGCTGGACAGGATTCTGTGGGGCCAGGAGGTTACCCCAGGGAGTTTGAGTTTCATTTAAGATTACTCCTTAAAACTAGTAAGTGGTTTTAAGCCAGAAGCAATAGGACCGGATTCGCACGTTGAAATCTTGTGCTGGCTGCAGCACGGGACTGGATTATACAGAGGCAAGGGGGGTCTGGGGGACCTGTGAGGGAGACTGGTCCAACTGCAGGTGTGGACTGCTTAGCCTGGGCTTCGGCGAGTGTGAAGGAATGTCTCTTCTTTGCCGGGCACCTGATGTTGGTTTACTTGATCCAGTAAGGTTAGTAGTATTCCGGAGTCTTCTCTCCTGTCTGAGGACCAGTTATTAGAGGTCAGAGCATGTACGTTTTCTAAGGCCATGCCCTGAATTATTTGACCGCAGGTCTGTCTAAACTCAAAGCTCCGACTTCACTTTCTTCCCTTCCCACAGTCAGGAAAGGAAAATCTGGTTGGTCTAATTCATAAACCAATAAGCGTTTGGATTCCTTAAAATGTTGGACCACTTTCTCCTGTAACCAATGTTTCTGGGCAGTACAGTCATGTTTATAAGTTACTGTGAGGTAATGATTGAGTAAAAGGGCTTGCCCACTTGCATATTTTGACAACTTGAAATATGCATTTGACAAGATCAGCCTCATGCTCAACGTAGAGGCTTAAAATGAGTTCAAAGACTGGATCCCTGACAGCCGAAGGGCAGTGGTAAGAGGCCATATTCAGTTCGATCCAAAAGAGAAGGGGAGAGAGGGAATGGAGGATAAGTCCATTTGAAATAGATTTTTCCTTAGGACTGAAAATAACGATGTTCCAAAGTGTCTAGCTGGGCAATGCATTGTCGCCTGTCATTATAAAATACCATAGCATGTTAATAACTGAATATTAAAATGTGATAATTGACTATTAAAACTTAATGTAGACCAAAACCTCTTCTGTTTTCACATAGATGGAAATCGCCTGGCCGAATAGCAATATGAGGTCTGGCTGAAATGAATGGTGGTTTTTTTTGTTTGTTTGCTTTTTGCCTCTGGTGTGGGTCTTGGGGACCATGCTGGGAGTCAAGCCCTCTGGCCTTGAAATGTTTCTTCCTTTGGAAAATCTTGAGTTAGCATCCTGGGTGACCACGTTTGCATTAAGAAATCCTAGTCCTGGAATGTGAAGACAAGCAGGAAGATACCAGGAGAATGAAACCCGGCCTGGGGCCAGGGTGTCCTTAGCAGCTGACTGCCGAGTGCCTCTCCCGGGGGTTTCTGTGTCGGGGGCCCCATAGTGTAGATGCATAGAGGAATTTGTGTGCCTAGAGCAAAGTAGACCCTCCATTTAAAAATGAAACCCAGGGGGGTGCCTGGGTGGCTCAGTCGGTTAAGCGTCCGACTTCAGCTCAGGTCATGATTTCATGGTTTGTGGGTTCGAGCCCCGCATTGGGCTCTGCACCGGCAGCTCAGAGCCTGGAGCCTGCTTCATTTCTAGGTCTCCCTCTGTCTCTGCCTATCCCCCACTCACTCCATTCACTATGTCTCTCTCTCTCTCTCTCTCTCTCTCTCAAAAATAAGCATTAAAAAATTAAAAAATAAGCAAACACAGATTTGGAGCTTTTTATTACTCCTTTGATCCTCCCGGTATCCTCTGAAGTAAGTACTACTGTTATCATCACTTCACAAATGACAAGATGCAAAGCGGTTAAGTAACGTGCCCAGGGTCCCACAAACAGTAGGCTGTATGGCTGGGATTGGATTCCAAGAAGCTGGTCCCCAGATCCGTGGCTATATCGAGTTTTCAGTGGCCATGTACCTTTACCCTGGGTATTGAGAGGAAAGATCTTTGTTGGGAAAACAACAAATCCTTTGTCTAGGTAGGCTAGAGGGCCACCGAGATCTGTCACAAGTGTTGTTTGTGGTCAGTAAGTGGTACTGCATTCAGCTTTTTAAAATTGGCTCTGATAGAATATTTAAACCATAAAATACTTGTGAACCTGCTTTTCTCCGTTTGAGTTCATTTGCATTCATGTTATTTCTTTAAACTTTTTCTTAATATTTAAGACTGACTTCGAGTAGGGGAGGGGCAGAGAGCAAGGGAGACACAGAATCCAAAGCAGGTTCCAGGCTGCGAGCTGTTGTCAGCACAGAGCCTGATGTGGAGCTCAACTCCATGAGCCGTGAGATCATGACCTGAGCTGAAGTCAGACACTTAACTGACTGAGCCACCCAGGCGCCCTTGCATTCATTCGTTCTTCATGATTAAGAGTGTGGGCTCTCAACCCCGAAAGATTTTTTCAGAGCCTACTTCTGTCACCTATGAGCTGCTGTTTCCCAGTCTCTACACTGAGGAAAATATTAGTGTAAAGTGGAATGCATAACACTTTAATCTAACTGTCATACAGGACTACTCCTTGAGAATACATTGTCTCAACGACTTACCAGTTAAGAATGGAGTTGTTTGAAAAGTAGTGGCTTCTGACAGGTAGATGTTTATCTCTTAGGCAAGTCCGGAAGTCGTTAGGGCCCTACCACCCGTACTACAGTGAGCAGCAGTATGGATTTTAAGTTTCTAGTTCATGGTGGTGCCAGAGCTCCTGCCATCACTTCTGTATCCCAGGCTGCAGGATGGAGAAACTGGAAGAGTGTACGTCTCTCTGGAAGACGTAAGACTTTCTGGTTGCATCTCATTGACCACAACTTGGTCACATTGCCATATGTGGTCGTAAAATCTACTTCTTGAGATTACTAACAGGGTCGTTCTCTGCTTTGTATATCTCTTATCTGTATAGTTCCTTTGTATTCCTACTTTTGGCTTCCTTGTAAATTTAGGTCGTTGTGGTTCTTCTTAATCGTGAAGTTATTTAATGGCTTTGCTTTTGGGATTCTCTCCACTTCCCTCTGCTAACTGCTTCATCTTCTTGGTATTTTTCTGCTCAGATTTTGGAGAGCATGAATGCTTGGTCTAACCTAGTTCTCCCTGCCGGGCCACACTATGGTTGGCCAGCGTACGGGTGGACAGCCGCCTAGTGTAATTGGCTGGAGTAATCTTGGTTTTGAGCCTTTTCATCTGTAGGTGTAGAGGCAGGGGCAGCCTTGATAACCTGGCAGACTGCTTAATCCTTGACAAACGGAACTTCCTCCAGCAGGGAGTTAGAGACAAATCCTAAAAGGAGGATGTTTTTATGTTATTAGGAAGTTTTGGTAGTGTGTAGACAGTCAACAATTGTCAATAACAGATTGGAAAGTGATTATTTGAAAATAGGATGTTTAAAGCATATGCCTCCAATGCTTGCGCATCCTGTGATATTTCATGATTTTGCTCACGTCCCTTTCATCTGGAATGATCTCCTGTGCCTCCATTTCACCTAGTTAACTCCAAATCTTACAGCTCTGTTAGGGAGGTTTCCCCCTCTAGAGAGTCTTTAATGGATTCAGTGTTCCTACGGTGTCTCCTCCCTAAAATCCTTGGTACATGACTTACTGTGTTGAACACACTGCCTTGTACTGCCATCGTCTGTCTGTCTCAGGTCTGTTAAATTACTCTCTCCTGCATAAGAAGACCACTGAAGCCAGGGTTTGGTCTCCTTAATCTTTGTAGGTCTAATATTTACCTAGCAATGCCTGTCACATCCTTGATGCTGAGCTAGTGTTTGTGTTTTTGTTCATTTTCTTGTGGGGTTTTTTTTTCTTTTTTTTTTTGGATGGAATTTATCCCATGGCCTCCTAAAAAGTGAAGGAATAAACTCTCCAAAGTTAAATGGTATTAATTTTAATTTTGTAAATTAGAAAGGCATTTGTTTCCTTTTTTCCCCTTCCTTGTTAGAATTTTCGGAAAGAGAATTGTTCTTAACTTTCCCCTTGAGCCGAAATCTGCTTTTGTGTGGTGGTTACCTGTGACTTCTAATGCCATTTACAGAAGTTTGGCTAAAATGTTGTGGTGAGGAACTCTATAAACTTTGATAGGAAGGTTTTCTCTGAGCTGGATGATTTCTGCTCGATGACTTCACCCATCTGGGGTTTTTTTCTGCTTTGGCTTTTCAAATCTTCGTGATTGAATTTCACAGAAACCTCTTATGTGATTTTTTTTTTTTTTTTAAATTTTAGGAGGTGAGGGCCATGATTCCTTTTCATTTATTAAATTCTTTTTAATGTTCTATTTGTTTTAGAGAGAGGACAAGTGGGGAAGGGGCAGAGAGAGGGAGACAGAGTGTGAAGCCGACTCCAGGCTCTGAGCTGTCAGCACAGAGCCTAACGTGGGACTCGAACTCACAAACAGTGAGATCAAGCTCTGATCCTAAGTCAGACGCTTAACTGACTGAGCCCCACAGGTGCCCCACCCAATTTTTTTTGTTTAATTTTGAGAGAGAGAGAGAGTGTGTGTGTGTGTGTGTGTGTGTGTGTGTGTGTGGGCATGCACAAGTGCAAGCAGTGGGGGGAGGGGACAGAGGATCCCAAGCGGGCTCTACCCCTGACAACACTAAGCCCATTGTGGGGCTCGAACTCATGAACCATGAGATCATGACCTGGGGCTGAAGGATGATGGTGGCACTTTTATACCTGCAAAGCTTGTAGAAATGTGGAGAGTTTAATTTTGTGAGCTTGGCTTTAGATGCAAACGCTTCTTTCTAGGCATTATCCCCCTCTCTTTGCCTAGATGAAGAAGTTGTAAAATAAATACTGAGGAACAAAATCCTCCACATTTTGTAAGCAAAACTTCATTTTATTTTGTAAACAAACCTTTATGACTTGAAAGTTCTTCCCCCTTTGGTGGAAGTAACTTTTAGAGCATACTAAGGGAGTTGTCAAAAAATTCAGTTAATGTTTTCAGTGACAACACTCCCAGAAGGAAACACGGAGTTCTGAAGTAAGTTCATTCCCAGGCGCCTGTCTGTCAGTCTGGAGGAGTGACTGGAGCCTACGGACTGACCTGGCCTTTGCTGAGGCAGATTCCACCCACTTAGCACCTTGGCGCTCCCATGCACCTTGGAATGCACTAGAACGGGTCTTCTCTGTCCACATCTCCCCGAAACCTGCATCTTTGCCTCCAGCGCATTTGTTTTGGGATGCTGTCAAGAGAACCTGCTAGATCTTTGCTTTCTTTGGCAAGAGATGAGCCAGGTATGGGCCTCATCCGAAGGGTTATTAACTGCTCTCCCTCCTCCTCTCTTGTTGCCCCAGTTCCGATATATTACTCCTAGTACTCTGCGGCTTTGCCTCGGCTATGTTAACCTTCCTCCTTCTCCTCACACACAGAATTACAGGGGAGAAAATAAGGAAACCTGACCATCCTCTTTCCATCAGGATGAAGGATTACCCAACACAGCAAACTGTTAAAATAGCTTTTAGTAAAAGAGAAACAGTGTGTTTTTACACCCTCTGGAACTGGAATTTGTTACACCTTGAAATTCTTCTTGGACTGTTGCAGTAAATAACTTACTTTCTGCCGTCTTGTTGAATTTTTTTCTGCTTTATTTTCATGCTCACCTTTGAATTTTCTTAGGGAAAACAGTAAACTGTAAGTAATCCTATTTCAGATTGAGTGTTCTTTTTCTTCTGGATTACCCATGTTTTTCTATAGACCTCTCAACAGATTCGAGCCAGTCTGTGGCTTGGGTTTTGACAGCATCTTTTGCACTTTGATCTGATGAGACCGCAAAGCCGAGAAGGTTATGGTTTGTGAGATACTCTTCGTTAGTTTTTAGGCAAGTCTACTTAATGATTTATGAACGCTGATTTGGAGGCTACTGGGTCAGTTTATCTGAGGTTCATTCTTTAATTGGAAATGTTTCTTTTTTCACTCTTAACTATGTACGATGTCCTATGGGTTTACCGTTAAGATAAAATGAGTTCTTACAAATAGAGCATCTATACAGGGAAAGAATATGAGCTAATCATTTTAAGTGTATTCTTGGTTCTTCGATGGCCAAAGGAAGTTTGGTTATGCTTTTAAACCTTCGTTCTCTGACTTCCTATAATTGGAGGAGAGACGGCATTCACGAGAATACCCTAGAGTGCATCTAGATTGAGCTCCTTGGTCTGGGGTAGGATGGTCCATGATGAGGCAGCATGGGTAAGGGTTGGAGGGAATGAGATAATAAGGCTAGTCAGAAGAAAACACACGTACCGGATTTTCAGGGTGATGATTTTGGGTAATTTTGGCAATCCCAATGACAGTACTCCTATGTTTCGGGAATGTGAAAAAGGAGTGGAAAGTCGGGTTTAAGTAACTAAACAAATGTCTTCCCTTTTCAAAGGTAAAGCTCTTAAAGAGTCATTCTAACGACAAATGCTAGGACTCCTTTTTGGCACTAGGGACATCTACTTCTTAAGAATACTGTTGTGGTAGCAGTTAGGATATTAGGAGGCTGAGAGAATATACCATGGTCTTGAGGCAAGTTCAAGGTTGATTTTTATGATTGTACAGAGTCTAGAGGAGGGTGGTGTGACAGCCCACTGTCCTTTGTGTCCTCGGGCTCACTCATCACATGGCTGTCATTCTCCGGGTGCCTTCATGATCTAAGGTAGTCACCGGAGCTACAGTGTGTCTCGTGTTTCTACAGAGTAGAAAAGGAGCTTGGACAGGCAGACGAGCTAGAAGGGTCTCTCTCAGAGTCTGTTCCATTTGTGCATCTTTGACTTACATCTTGGAGAACTTAGTTACGTGACCATCCCTAGCTCAAGGGACAGCAGGAAAATAGATTTTTTTTTAAATTCCAAGTGATATAGTTACTTGTCACTTGGGGAAAGTAACCTTTCCAACTTAATGAGAAGATAATTAAGTCAGTTTGTACAAAGTAGAAATTGGTGTAATTTACAAAGGTGGAAGGGAAGTGTGAATGTTGGACAAAGTAATGGGCATTCTGTCTCTTGGCTCCAAGGGGGGCCTGTGCGTGGCATTGCCCTGGGGTATCTTCAGTAACGCATTTCATGCAGAATAACTAAATTCGGTAGTGTTAGTGATGATACCTTAATGAAAATTCCCCAAGACTAAATCATCAATCATTTGTTTTGAACAATAGCATCAGTGAATGGAACTTCCTGCAAGTTTAGATGGAGTTGAAGAACTTCACCCAACAAATGATCATTTAAGTTTGCCTTTTCCATCATTGTAATCTTTATTTGGATGATCAAGTATATAGCCTTTGGCTATCGATCTTTTCCTTACTAATTTTTTAGAGTTTAGTTTTTTACAGATATCTGAAGAGTCAGACTTTTGCATAATCAGTCTGATAGGACTTTTTGGCCTTTGGAAGGACTACATCTTTAAAAGAATTTTGGCTACCATGGGAACTGGGGATCCTGTACCTCTGCTTCTTCCTTGGTATAGCAGATAGAGCCATGGCTGAGATATGTGGCATTACAAACTCTTACGGAAAAGCCCTCACTGGACAGTAAACCACAGAAATAATATTAGACTGTAGAAGTTGAGAGTCAAAATAACCCTAACTCTAATGTGCAAAAGCTATTTCCCCAGTTAAATTCATACTCGTGTTTGGTATGCGTAGTTTTGTGAGTGGGCATGAGTTTTAGGAACCTGAATTTGATTTGGGAGAAGTCAGGAATTCTAAAGTGAGTGCTACATTGATACTCGGAGACTAAGGACTTCCATCTTCTCTAAATGCAGCACATTTGAAATGTTTCATATTTAACTATGAGGCTTTCCTTTCTACAAAGGTTACGGTTCTAGAAGGGTTATAGGCATTTATGATCTGCTAAGAACTGAACTAGTAAATAAGTGCTTGTAAAACTACCAGCAGTCAAAGACTTAAAAATTGGATGTTTGAGTAGGATTTAAAAGACCTAAAATTAAGCCATAACAGCTCATCCCATTTCTTAAATGGTACTGAATTGAATTGTTACCAGTACTGAAGGATCTCCTTTATAGTCCCATGATAAAGCACTATGCCACACTATTCCTCAGGTCTTCCTTGAGCAGGCCTAGAAAAAGCAGACAGAAGGATAAAAATTCAGCCACTTGCTCATAAAGCAGATGTCAGAACACAGCAGATGGCTCTACAGAGGGAAGCCAGTCAAGGAGGGAGAAGTCAGCTCTGCGGGACAAACATCGAGTTGTAATTTCTTATTCTTAATCTCGTAGAGAATGTCTGAATGTGTCCAGATCTCATTTGCTGTTTGTAGAACTGGCATGTCCATGGTAAGCAACGTAGGTTTTTGCAGTACCAGATATTGTGAGGACATAAATGCAGAGCTGCGGGGTGGAGAGCACGTGGAGTGATGGTAGTGACCCCCACTGCTGGTGCGAGTGTAGGTTTGTACAACGACTTTGGAAAATTGAGTGCCGGCGTATTGTATGATGCGGGCAAATCTACTCCCAGGCATACACCCCTCAGAGAAGTTGTGTAATTATAAGATCTTTGCAGGGAATGTCCCTAGGGAGAAGTATTCGCAAAAACACACTATTAGAAATGTCTCAGTTACAGACTGGATTAATTGTGGAATTTTAGTTTCCTCGTATGCTATATTGCGCCAAAAATCGATCTAAAAACATGTGCATGAACCACAGCTATACAATTTACAATACATTTTGTAAATGCCATTTTGAATGAAAAAAAACAAGTCACAGGAAAATACATGCAGTTTGATCTCATTTCTACAAAATTCAGAAACCGCAGAGTTAAGCAACACATTATTGTAGGATGCCATATATTGGTAGATAAACTATAAAGAAAAGCAAAATCGGGGTGCCTGGGTGGCTCCGTTGGTAGAGCATCCGACTTTGGCTCAGGTGTTGATCTCACGTGAGTTTGAGCCCCATATTGGGCTCGCTGCTGTCAGCGCAGAGCCCGCTTCATCTCCTCTGTCCCCCTTCCTTTGCACCTCCCCTGCACACACGTGCTCTCAAAAATGTTAAAAAAAAAAAAAACCAAATTGCAGACGCGGTTACATTTTAGGGTAGTAGTTCTCAGTAGTGAGTGATTTCAGCCCTCCGGGAGTTCCGTGGCAATGGCTGGAGACCTTACGGTGGCCACATCTGAGGGTGGTGGTGGCATCTAGTGGGTTGAGGCCAGGGATTTTGCTAAACCTCCAACCATACACTGGTTAAGCACGCACGAATTATCTGGCTCAACATGTTGATAGTGCTGAGGTTGAGAAACTGCTCCTGGAGAGTTGGAGGGAAGGAGGAAAAGGCTTTAAAAGTTTCAGTGATATTCTGTGTCGTAACTTGAATGGCATGCACATGGTGTTCACCTTACTCTTCAATGTAGCTATTTCTTTTCCGTGCTTTTTTGTACATAGGTTTTGCAGCACACACACAAAAAATCCCAACACATTTTAATGTTTCCATTTTTCACCTCAGTCTGTCCGTTGACTTAAATGCCCTGAGCCCATTTTTTAATTGAGAAGTACAAGGTGTGGTATCTGTGTAGAAGACCACGAAAGGACTTTTCTTTAAGATTTAGTGATAAAATGTCTGGACTTTTCCCTTTGAAGGTCTAGGGGGAGGGGTGTCTGAGACTATGGACAGGAAATACAATGGTGTTTACTTCTGAAGAACAAATGATTTCCTCAAAGTCTTCAAAAAGACTTGAAGTGGCTTTTGTTTCCTACCTTGCACAGAATACTTCATATGTGTGCACAAAAAGTATAAGGAAATCATTCAATGGATAAAGCAAGAATTCTGAGTAAATGAAAGGACCACAGGTTGTACGGCTGAGGGCAGGGAGCCTAGCTTGTTCGTGTTGTTCTCATAGCTTCTGTGGTACCTTGTACCGCGGCTGGAACGGGATGAGTGCTCAGTAGCTGTATGTTCCATGATATTCCATTAGAGCGAGCACTTCTCAGTTTTGCCTTAGTTTGGTTTTAAGAAGAATCAGGTTTTTATTCGTTCTATCACTTCTGGTTGTAGCTGCTCGTCTCTGCTCAATATCTTTTTTTATGGATTTTGTGTATTCACTCAAGATGCTGGGTTTTGTATATAATGTTTAGTCTCAAAACAAAATTGGATATTTGTCTGCAATTAAGTGAATAGGTTACTTGGGAGCTAGACAGGTTTTTTGTTAAAGTTACTTTTTGTGGGCATGATTTTTTTTTTTTTTTTTTTTTTTTTTTTTGAGTCTTCTGAGAAGCAGATACCAAATTGGGATTAGGCTTGCAAGAGAAGAGTTAGGGAAATGGCCGTGCAGGCTAAGGGGGAGGGATCAGAAGAAGGTAGAGAGCCTTTAGAGCATGCCGCTGGTTTGACTCCCGTGAACGGAGCGCGGGAAGAAGGAAAGAGGAGTGGTGGTGGTGGTGGTAGTGGAGCTCGAGATGGCAGTGAGGTCCTGAGGAGGTCTTGCTGGGGCCTCCCTGAAGGACCCCCAAGATGGGCAGGAAAGGCCTGACTTAGAGACCTCTGCGTGCCTCCCCTGGTGGAGCTTGTGGCAGCCAGAGGCTGTCAGTCAGTCTTCCCGGCTTCTCTAGATGGGAGGTCTGAGCATGGCCGCCGCCCCAGGGAGTCCACGCAATCGGGTATTGACAACTGGAGCCTGTGAGTACTGGCACGGTTAATGCTAGGAATTGTTTAGTTGTTCTTGAATACCTCACGCTCAGCCTGGGCCAGGGACCAAGCAGGTGTCAGTCTCTTATTTAATGAAGAAGCTGTAGCTGTGGATTAATTCTAAGGCAGACAGAAATTGACCCTAAGAGGAGAATGCTACAGGTTGGGATGTTCCCCCTTTCCCATTTCACATGTTGAAGCTCTGCACCCCCCCAACTTGGTTGGTATTTAGACATGGGGCTTTTGAGGGGAGATCGTTAGGTTTAGATAGTCATGAGGGTGGGGGCCTCATGATGGGATTACCCCTTAGAAGAGCCGTCAGAGTTTGTGCTCTCTCTGGGCTGTAAGCGCGCATCGAGAAGGTAGCCTTCTATGAGCCAGGGAAAGAGACCAGACTGGACCACGCTGGTGTACCCTGATCTACCTCTTCTTGAAGGAAGACATAAACTTTAAGCCACCCATCCTACGGCATTTTGTTATGGCAGTCCACCCAGACTAAAATAAGGGAGAAAAAAACCCCTGTGAATTGTAAATAATATAAACCTGAAATCTTCTTGGTACCTGTTGAAAATAAACAGTAAATTCTTAAATAGAAATTTAAGATTATGGATGAATTTATGGAATAAGAAATGGTGTTAGGTGACTTTTAATTTTACGTGGTTTGAACATTGCCACATAGCAGCTGATGAAGCTCTTAAAAAATGAGAAAAGCTGTAGTTTGTACATATTAGGAATCCATAATGTGAAATGACTGAGGCTGAAATGGAAGTTCTCAGCATGTCTGTCCTGGGTATATTCTAAGGTATAAATGTGTCGTATACAGACGAATGCATACTGAACCTTAAGCATTAAGAACTTTAATAAAAATCATTACTGAGATGACCAACGATACTCTGTGGATGCCATCCACTCTTCTCCCAACATTTGGAATAGATAGAACTTTCTCTAGAAGCTGGAAGGAAACACTTAGAGTGCTCTAACTCACAAGTCTGAAGAAGATAAATTTACATCTGGTCTTCTAGGTAGAAGATGTAAGCCACAGGTGGGGAAAACTTTCTCAGTGGCCTTATAAAGGCTACCAAGTTGAAACCGTGACGCAGAAAAGTCTTCAGAACCAAGCCTGCTTGGAGGGGGGAGCTCTTCTGTGCAGTGTAGCTCAGGAGGCGATGTGTGTTCTCTCGGATGTGATATCCTGTTGTATCACAAAGAAGTAATTTAGTT
>PITB01018604.1:0-34299 GCA_004024585.1 Paradoxurus hermaphroditus
CGTCTCGGGAGCCCCCCGCCCCCGCACGGTGCCCTCTCATCTCGGGAGCCCCCCCCCTGCGCTGCGCTGCCCTGGGGCTCCTCTGAGACCAAGCTACCCGCCCCGCCAGCCCCAAACTTTGCTAGGACACCCCGGCAGCAGGGCGGCCCTACGGCAGACACATTGCCTGGTGACATAGGACACAAGGCCGCAGGCCGAGAAAGACCTTCTGAGCCGAGGGGCCAGCACGTGCCAAAGGCTGGGGGGCGCTGTGTGTGCAGAACAGGGAAGGGGTACAGGTGAGCCGGCGCGGGGGGCCGTGGGGCCGCAGGGCCGCGGGCTTCACCCTGGACCTTTGGGCTCCAAAGGTCACGCTCCTGTCTCCTGAGCTGAGCCCTGTGGCGGTCACAGAGCCGAAGGACAGAGAGTGGGGGGCACCCAGAAGTGGCCCCAGAGGCAGTCGTGGTGCAGGGAAGAAGGGGACACGTGTACCCCACTCGAGGGGCGGAGCGGGGCAATTGCTGGCCACGGCCTGTAAGGAGCCCAGAGGCTGTCCTCTGTGCCCACAGCCCAGGGTGAGGCTCCATCCCCAGGGCCCGGTTGATCGGTCCCCGCGCCCCCTGCCGGGGCTGGCGCTCAGACACGGGACAGCCCACCAGCCCCAGCCTGTCGTCTCTGGGACCCTGCTGACCCTGGAGGCCCCTGTCCAGGGCCCCGCGGGTCTCCTGCTCTTCCCTGGGAGAGCCCAGTCTCCACCAAACGCTTCTCGCCGCGTTCCTGCGGAGACATTCCTGGCGTGTTACGGAATCTCACAACATGACACAGAGCCCTGTCAGTTCCTGAATGATGGGAGTTGTGTCAGCTGCAAAAGATGAGGTCGATTTTGTGAATGTGGCCGTGAGTCTGCCCAGCCAGCCACGAGAATTCCCCCGACAAGGGGCACCCTCCCCCCAAATCCTAGATGAGTGCTTTGTAACGGGACAACGCGGTGGCCAGTCTGCCTGGAGGCGGGGGGTGTGGGGAGGGGGGGTCTCGGGCCGACCTTGCCCGTGACTGCTCACTGCGGGCTCAGCACACCGCCAGCCCAGAGCCCGATGCGCTGGCCAGCATGGCCCCGCCCCTGCTCACTCGGAGAAAAATGGGTTTAATTAAGACTTCCGCGATTAGTCACTTCATCAGTCACCAGGCCAACACAGATGGAGCCAATTACTGTTTTCACTTGAATAGATGCTTGGTGCCGGCAGCCCCTCCGGGCAGGGCCACGCAGGTGACCGCTGGGCACCTGACAGGAGCCTCCGTCCCGGGCTCCTCGCTGACCCTGCCCCGGGGACACTGGTCCACCGGTCGTCTCCCCTCATCTGCCCTGGGGCCTGGGTGCTGTCCTGTGAGACCACCACCGGCTGGCCCCACCGAGACCCGCCGATGCCCTGGCCAGGGGCCTCCAGGGTCAGCCGGATCCAGTCGGGCAGGCCTGGCCGGGGCCTTCGGAGCACAGCTCCAGGCCCTGGGGATGGGGCCTCGGCCCGGGCCGTGGGCACAGAGAGCACGACTGACCCGCTCGGCCCCACGCATGGGGCACACGCGCAAATCCCGCAGCCACCTGCCGGCCGCCCTGGGGCTGAGTCCACACGAAAGGGGCCCACCTGAGCCTGGGGAGGCGGGAACTCAGGTTCCAGGCTCTGAGTCAGGGGAGCAGTCGGGGCCGTGATTTGTGGCATTTCCCGGGAAATGGTGTCAGACGGCTCCACGCCCCTTCTGGGACTGGGGGACACGGCTCAGGGCCCCCGTCACCAAGTGCAGGCCCTCCCAGCCGGGACTCTGCTGGGCATGGCTGGGATGGGGCGTCTGTGTGGCGAAGGGCTGCTAGTGGGCTGGGGGCTGGGCCCCAAAGCTCGTGGCTGTACCTGAGTGCCCCCTTCCCTGGGCGACACACACACCAAGAATAAACGGTCAGAGTGTGTGGCCCGGTGACCACAGCGTGTGACCCTTTCCTTCCCTTCCCTTCCCCAAAATGCACAAAAGTGATTCTTCTCAGTCACTGAAGATACTGCAGAATGACGCCTGGAGGCCGTAACGGGAGGGAGACAGACGGTTCCTCTGGAAGGCTCTCCCTTCTTGTGTAAATTAAAACCTCTGCCAGGCTCGGAAATTACAGGGTGGCCCGTCCTTCTTAATTTTTGTGAAGATGGAGGCACCTTTTCCAGTCATTCCCATTGTGTGAGCCTCCTGGACGGCTCTGCTGGGCTGCTCTGCGGGCAGAGTGGATAAACCAGCGCACGGCTGGTTTACTGTGGCTGCGAGCGGTCACCAGGCAGAGGTGGACAGGCCAGGGCACACAGGTGACGGGGGCAGGAGGCCCGGCGAGGACGCAGAGGCGGCAGAGGGGCTGCATGTGGGCATGAGCCACAGCCCGGGTGCCACGACCCTGCCGCAGACCCCAAAGCTGGCTCGGGTCACCCTAGGTGGGCTGGCGGCTGCCTGGACCACTTCGGACATCCACGTCAACCCTGCGGCCCCGCCGTCCACAGCCTGCGGGAGCTCTTGGACCCGGTGCCAACAGCCACAGGCCGTGCTGTGCGCCTGGACCCTGGGCGAGGGGAGGGGGCACTATGTAGAGCCTCCTGGGGGTTGAAGCCATCTGCACAGCACCCCCGTCTCGCCTCCCCGGAAATTGTTAACACCTTGGGAACCTTGCGTGGAGACCATGTTTGCCGAGGGGTCGGGGACTGGGGAAAGGCAGGAGACAGGCTTGCAGCAGTCGGTCACCAGCTTCTGCCAGTAGCTCATCTCATCTAAGTGAGCGGCAGCAAACCGTGTAGGAGGGTGGCGGCTCTGGGTGACTGGGGGACAGGAGGAGGCAGGTAGAGCCTCCGGTCTGGTGGCCCGCCTGGCCCCGCCCTCCGGGGGGCTCACTCCAGGCGGGAAGGCAGGCTGTAAACCCACAACCAGAAACGCGGGATTCTGGGCTGCGATGCCTGGCTGGCCTGTGCTCCCTGCGCCTGCCGGAGGCAGCCTGGGGTGGGGGGCCCCGCGTCCCGCCTCAGGGGCTAGGCAGGTCCAGCAGGCCCGCTCCCCACTACAAAAAGCGGGGTCCGAGTGGTGGCCTCCCGGGAAGTTGAGGCATCTGTCAGCAGGGGCGAGGTGGCTGCGTGCTGAGTGGGGGCTGGAGAGGGGCAGGGAGCTGCCGGAGCCTCCCTCCCCCTGCCTCCCTGTGGGTCCGGCCTTCTCAAACGAGAGCCCCAGGCTGGGCCCTGGCAGCCGGGGGCTCCCCGAGGGTCAGGAGCGTCTCGGTCTCCTGGTCTCATTCTCGTGGAGGCGACCGCCCCGCTAAGGCCCTGACCCTAGGGGTGGGCCAGAGTGGACCCACGCATCGGAGACCCCTTAGTGCGCACTGGGCCCAGGGGGAGGGCCAGAGCTCCTGATGCGCCGGCGGCAGCCGCGGTCGCTAGAAAGCATGGTTTCCTTAGAGTTCTAACCCGTGGGATTCGGGTCGAGTTTGGGGTCAGGAGTCAGGTTTGGATGCTGGTATGGGGAGCCGGTGTGGGGACACGGGGACACGGTGGCAGGGGTGCCGGGGCAGGTGCTGGGGCACACGTGGGCTCCCCTCGCTCTTCTGTGGGTGGGGGCCAGGGGCCACGAGACCCCCAGATCGGGTAGGGGCCTCGGGGGCACGGAGCAGGGGCCCTGGAGGCAGTGGTTGTTCAGGCCGTGGGGTCTGAGGTGACGTGCCACACGGACCCTGTGACGGGGGCAGAGGAGGTGGGCTCCGGGGGGCCTTCTGCGGCCACAGAGGGCTTTGCGTGTCGTCGCTCAGACCTGTGCCTGTCAGCGGGGCCCTGGGGGAGGACGGCCCGAGCCCCGGAGCTCCCGCTGAAGGCCACCCCTCCAGGCCCCCTCTCTTCGACAGACATTCGGGCCCCAGCCCCGGGCAGCGGCCCGCGCACAGAGCCCTCCTGGGACTGCAAGGACCCCGGGACGAGGACGCTGACTTTCGAGCACCCTGGAGCCTCGGCAGGATGAGGGGGCCCTGCCTCCTCCCCCTCAGGAGGGCGGACATGGAAGGCCTTCCCTTTGCTGAGAGAAGATGGTCGTCACCCCCTCAGCCACCGGCGGCCCCGTGACAACGAAGCAGCGACTCTGCCCTGCGCCCGCGGGGCTGCGCGTGCTGGTGTGGATTACGCTCCGTGGCTGCAGCTTTTGGCTCACACGTGTGTTCCCGCGACCGAAACACTGGCTGAGGGTGGCGTCTCTACGTTTAGCAGGATCTTGGCTATTTTTTTTTCACTTCGCGCTTCTCCACTTACTGTGTAAAGAGGGCTCCGTATTTGATTCACAAACCGTGACTCAGAACAACACGGAGGGTGGCACCTTCCCGGGAAACAGCTCGTCCCGGCGCCGCCTCGCGAGTGGGATCAGAGGCTTGTCAGCCTGCCGACACGGTGCCAGCCTCCGGGTGTCCCGGCCGGCCCACGCCCGCTGGCGTCACCGATGAGCCATCTAACTGCAGGAAGGTCGGCAGGCTGCGGCGGCTGGAGACGGACGCGCGGGCCCTTCTCGCGCTCCTACTGAATGTCTTACTTCCCGGGGGTTTTGTCGTTGGGTCTGCGCCCGCAGGCCTCTGCTCTTTTGCGTGGCTATTTCGCCGGGTGCCCCGGAGCAGGCCACGTGAAGAGAGATGTGTGTGTCCCAGGCAGCCAAGAGGCGCCCCGGGTACGTGGGCCTTGGCGCCCTGGGGCTGACGACAAGGCCCCCCCCCCCCCCCCACACACACACGCACGGGTCAGAGGCCTGTCCTCGCCAGCAGGTGGACATTTTGGAAGGCCTGGCGCCCCTCCCCCGGGGGCCACGGTCTCCCCGCCCGCCTGCAGGGGCAGGGCTCCTGTCTTCCAAGAGCGGGGAGCGTTCTCTTGGGGTCCGAGGATGTTCTGCTTCCGGCCCCAGCTCTGCTCTGCACCCAGCCGAGCCCCACAGAGCTGCAAGCTGGCTGGGGGACAGGCCGGGGGTGCCGGGGGCTCTGGGGGAGGGAGGTGAGCTCAGTCCCACCTGAGCCTCGGGCCACACGGCCTGGCAGGGGACGGGCTGCTCCCGCAAGCAGATGCCACGAGAGATTTCTCTGGAACTCAGCCTTCCTCCCCGCAGGCCCGCGGGCGGGAAAGAGTGTGTGGCCGACGTTCGGACAGAGCGGTGTCTCCTCGGCCCCCACCGTGGGGCTCGAAGCCCAGTCCTGTTTGTCTGCTCTGCTGTAGGACAGGCCGGTACGGACCACGGGCCCGCGGCAGGTATGTGGCTGGCCTGTGGCCGCCTCCGCCCGCCCCGTGGGCCCCTCCTGGCCTCCACATACACTGGAGGAACCTCGTCCCCTCGGTGGGCCGCCCTGCTCTGCCAAGCCGGGACCTCGGCCGGGCGCCCCTGAGGCGGGGAGCCCTGTCGCTCCTGCCGTGCAGGCCACAGAAGCGCGTGCAGCCCCTGGGCAGACTGAGGCCTTGCCTGTGGGGCCGTGGGGTCGTATGCCTGTGGGAAACTGAGATCCCGGCCCCTGCCCAGGAGCGCACACCTGGCAGGCCCCGCCTGTGGCCCCCCCCCCGGTGTCGAGGCCAGACCAAACCCCCAAACGCCCTGAGTCGGTGGGTGTCTCCTACCTGCTGCCTCCTGGCGGGTCCTTCGAGGTGGGCGTCCTGCCGGGGCCCAGGCCCCCTCTGGGCCTGCCGCCTGCCTTCTGGAAGGAGCAGCGGGGGAAGGTTCAGCGGGGCCACCAGCACGTGGGCCTCGGTGCCGGGCGGCGTGGAGGCTGAGCCCCGGGGCGGGGGTCTCCCTGCTCGTACCTCGAGGGGGACATCCAGGAAGGGGACGGGGCTGTAGCCGGGCGGGGGGGGCCCGAGGCAGACGTCCGGGAACCGGGCACGACCTTGCTCCACGCGCCTGCAGGCCTCAGGACAGAGGCGCTCGCTTCCCCCTGCCGAGGGGAACGCGGCCTCTCCTGGAAAGCGAAGGACAGAAGACCCTTCAAGTCGTACGAAGCCAAGATGGGAAAGACCCCGTCGCACGGCCTCTGACACGGAGCTTCTGCAGCTTGGCCTGCGGGGGGCACGGCCTGGGGAACACGGTGCAGGCTCCACGCCGGTGTACTTTGGGGCCCCCGGCCACTCAATGCCCCCTCGCCTGGGGCCCCCCGAGGGCCCGGCAGGCCGGTTCTCTGGGGCTAGGAGCGTCTCCTACTGCACAGCCGGGGCCTGAGGTCCTGGGCGCCCAGGTCAGGACCCGGGGGGGCCCCAGGTCTGCACCGTGTGACCAAAGAAGGACGTTTCTACACCACGGCTGCAGGCTGCAGTGACGTCAGACCGCGTCCAGGAAGAGTGTGGATCGTGGGGGCGCTGGCAGCCAGCAGCGAGAGCCCCCCAGGAGACCCCCAAATCCTCCGGGCTGGGCTGGGCCCCCCGCCGTGGACCCTGTCATCCTGGCTTTACTACTCCTCCCCTCCCAGCGACCCGAGGTGGGACTGGGCGTCTCCTTCTGGCGGTCCCCTCCCCAGGCTTTGCCGCCCTGGACGATGGAGCCACAGCCCTGGCTGTCCTCCTCCTTCCTTCCCTTGGACGGAAAGCTGGCTGCTGTGACGGGGTCGTGAGCCTGGTGCAGGACTGTCCCAGACACGCATGCACTGGGACCCGCTATCCTGTGGGGGCTGGGCTCCCCACTTTTCTGACCAACCTCTGTCCTGAGGCCCCTGCCTGGCTCTCACACCCACAGGGAGAAGCCACCAGCAGGAGCTGGTCAAAGCACAGGGAGGGGGCTGGATGGGGCCGTGGGGCCAGCCGGAGGGGGGCAA
This sequence comes from Paradoxurus hermaphroditus, assembly GCA_004024585.1. Classification (NCBI taxonomy): domain Eukaryota; kingdom Metazoa; phylum Chordata; class Mammalia; order Carnivora; family Viverridae; genus Paradoxurus; species Paradoxurus hermaphroditus. The sequence goes on from PITB01018604.1 coordinate 6,803, forward strand.
GGCGGGCTGGATGCTCGCGTTAGCGGGGGGAGCTCAGTGGGCTGAGGGCGTCTCTCATCCGTGCACTGGATGGGGCCCAGGGGCTGGAGGCATTAAGTCCCCCTCCCTGGAGCCCAACTTCTGCAGGGAGAGATGCCGACGGGCCCCAGAAGTCTTTCCAAATTACAGGTAGGGAATTATCTCTCTCAGAGGGGTCTTAATTTCATCACCATGGCGCATCATAAAAAGTGAAGTCTGTCCTTCTGCAAGGACGTTCTTTGGCTCATGGCCTTCTCCCCATCAGCGTTTGCTGTCCTCACACCATTTATGTCCCGGGCGACAACCGGAAACCGCGCTGCCGACGGCACAATTTCTGTTTCTGAGCGCACCGACGGTTTCCTGTGGGCCTGAGAGGAGCTGGGTGTCTTAGCGACACCTCTGGCCAGTAAAGGCCCTGGCTCTGTGTCCTACGACCCCTGCCAAGGTGACCGTGCGAGAGCGGGTCCCCAAGGCGCGCCTCCGACAGCAGTAACGTCAGACCCGGGCCCGCGACGTGTCAGTTTCCCGGGGTGGGGGTGGCCGGGGGACGACGGCAGGGGCCCAGAGCACGTCGCCGCCCTGGGCTCGTGGGCCTGACGACCGCAGCGCCCGATGCACCGACCTGGCGCCAAGCAGCGGCCCGCGGATCCTCACAGGAATCCCGGGGCCTCTCGGGGCCAAGGGTTCATCGTCACGGCCCCTCGGTGAGGAGCTGGGGCCCAGAGAGCGCCGCGGTGCCGACCTTCGCGCCCGCCTGCTGACACGAACCGGTCAAACGGGCGGGTCGGCACGTGGACAGCCGAGTTCGCTTCAGTCACTGGCTTTACACCCTCCATCACCCGGGTGCAGGCGGGTCCCCCTCCTGCCAGTCGGCGCCCCAGGAAGAGGGAGAAGGCGGCTCTGAGAGCCCTTCTGGTCGAAAGTGAGAGAAACCAACACCAATGGGCTCAAACAAAGAGGCGGCACATCTCAGTCCGAGGAGGGGTCTCCGAGATTCGGCCGCTCGGGCCCAGGAGGCCTTTGGGGCGCTGAGGCCCCTTCCCCACAAAGTGCGGTGACCACGTGGGACGCTCGCATCTGACCACCCCCCGCCCACCCGCCATCCCCGCTTCTCAGATGGGGCGCCACCTTCCCAGGACTGGGGCTCCGCCCGCAGCCGCCGCTCCCCTCGGGTGCCCCCCGCATCCAGCCCCAGCGCTTCCTGCTGGCACCCCCCTCAAGGGGCTCCTGGGCTAATCACCACACTGGCCACAGCCTGGCCGTGCTCGGCCCCCGCGAGTCGGCCGCTCTTTTTGCACACGGCCCCGTGGCCTCCTTTGCCTCCGTGTCTCGGCTGGACCTCGCCTCCCAGATCCCACGTCCAGGCGGCCCCTCGGCTTCTCTCTGCCCTGCGTGAGTGACGTCCCGACGGGCCAGGCCTCCTGCGTGCCCAGCCACCAGGCCCACGTGTGGACTGTGGTGCAGGGTGTTTGTGGGGTGGGTGGTGTCCTGGCCAGGCCGGAAGCCTCGTAAGGAGCTCGCGCCCCAGCCCACCGTGGAAGGTCGGGAGCGAGAGAACAGGGCTCCCTGCAGCTTAGGGCTTTAAATCCACTTAGAGCTGCGTCCTCTCCGAGTGCCGTCTGTCCCGGAGCTCAGGGCTCCACAGGGTTTGCTGAGAACCCGGGTTTCCCGCCACCGGGGGCCGCCGTCCCCAGCCCTAACGTCGGTGCACCTTGCCCGCCCCCCACCCCCACCCCCACTGCTGGAGGCCGGTCTCTTCCCCTCCTCGTCTGCGCCCCTTCAGGCGGGCATCTTGCTGCCCGTGGAGGCGAGCACAGCGTTCGTCCAGCTCCGGCCTCCTCAGGTCAGTCGCCCCCCTCTGCTCCCTGCAGGGAACTGCGCGGGCCGCCCCCCAGGCCCGATTCCTACCCCTCCTCTGGCTTGCTCGACCAGAAACGTGGGCGACATCACCGACGTCCCCCCCGTCCTCGTCTCCCCTCAGCTGCCATCTCGGGGCCCACCCTCACACCGGCACATGGATTCACCACTGGGTGAGGTCCCCGCCTGCTCCAAACTCCCTCTGACCTTCTCCTGTGTCCTGAGCGCACGCCAAGCCCTGTGGCCGCGGGACGTGCAGGGCCAGCTGCACCGGTTACTCCTTGCACCTTGTCCGAGCTCACGACCCGGCCGCCACACTGAGCCTCTGGACGCTTGGCCCCTCCGGCTTCTGCTCAAGCCCTGCCCCTGCGCCACTGTTGCAGGCGCCGCGTCTTGGCGGCCCTGGCCCTGCCGCTGCACACCTTGCTGTCACGGGACGGTCATGTGCGCCCCCAACACTCACCCCCGCCTGAGGCCCCTTCCTCACCCTGTCCACCCTGCTGGCAAATCTGGTCCTGATAGAAAAGACCAGAAGTCTGGTGGTAGGTGCCGCTGGATGGAAGACGGCCTCTGATAACAGACCGAGGTGCAGAGACACCACCGGGCAGGAGGCACAGGCCAGAGCAGGTCCCCCTTCCCCACTGCGCTCCTGGCCGAGCCCCCACCCTCCGAGAGAGCGGCCTCGCCACGCACCGGAGTCTCGGGGGACCCGTCATTCTCCTCAGCCTGGGGACAACGTGGGGACAGTGTTCCGGGGTGAGGGTCCCGCCCCGGTCTGCAGGGGCCCTCGGAGCTGGTCCCGGCCACTCTGGGAGAGGGCACTGGCCAGCCTGGCCGACCCCCAGGGCAGGGCCCCTGCCCGTAGAAGCCGACCCCAGCTCCCAGGATTACTTCCGAAGCCTTTATGTCGATTTTAATTATCAGCAAGATAAAGGTCACTGCTGCGTCCGGGGGCGGGGGGCGGGAAGGGGGCGACTGGCCACGGAGACTGCGCCCCAGGGAGATCGGCGCTTGACCTCCGGGAAGAAATGTCGATTAATTATCTTTTTACGGCCAACTCAATTAGACTCTCTAATCACCTGTGTAGGACGCGGAGACAAAGGCGGCGCTCCGCGGAGTAAACAAGCCTCGCGCGGGCCGGCCGCGACCGGCAAACGGCCACCGGAGGGTGGGGGGGGGTGCGGGGCGGGCAAAGCGCCAGCCGCGGGCTGGAATGTTTCCTTCATTTAAATGAAGGAAAAAAATAAAATGTTATCGGCCCTAAGGGGCCGAGAGCCGTCTCACGTGGAGGTGACCAGACACACCGCGTTAGTCTTTAGGGCAGAGACTCAATGAGCCTGTCGAAGGCAGAGCGGCCCGCACGGCGAGGGCTCTCCGGGCCGGGTCTCGAGGGCCGAGAGGGCGAGGAGGCAGCGCGAGTGCTGGGCAGGGCTGGGGGGGCACCCTTGGGCCCCTTCTCGGATGGCCCGGTCGCCAGAGAAGGGCGTCCTTGGGGCCTCGAGCCCCACCCACCACGCGGCTTGTCCGGTGGGCGCCTGCGCCCGAGGGCTGGCCTGACAGGACCACGGGGCAGACCTCGACCCAACGTGTCCACATGGTCTGCACCCCGCGTGGAGGCGCCCCGGGAACCAGCCCAGAACAGGCGTCCCTGTGTGGGTGCCTGAGGCCTCAGCCGGGGCTGTGACCGAGGCCCCACCTGTGGGCAGGGTTTGGTTCAGGTTTGTATCGAGAGGTTTTCGAATTCATGAGTTTCCCAAGAAGGCCGAGAGAGAGCCGGGCCTGCAGGCAGCTCGAGGCCGGGTCCGGCTGGGCAGGTGTTCGGAAGCCCCGTGCCCTGTGGTGGCTGCGGTGGACCAGGGCCCCGGTCCCTCGGGCTGAGCTCGGCGTGGCCCGTGGCTGGGGCCATGGCACCGTTCCTGATGGGAGCCTGGCTCCTGCCTTCCCTCCCTTTACAGAAGTGTAGAAAAGGGATTTGGCACAAAGCCATGGTCCCCGTTGGCCCGTGTCTTTTCTGGACGCTCAGAATATAAAGGACACACTGCCCTGTCCCTCTTGTACACGTGTGCCCTTCTGAAGGGAGCCGTGCGTGCGCTCTGCAAAGTGGGGAAAGCCTCCTCTTTCCAGAAATGCCCAAAGACACTTCCTGCGACCCCGAGGGCACGCTGTTACCTCCAGGCTCGACTCCTGGGCTCCGATGCGCTGGAACCACTAACAGGACATGAAAGGGGACGGGACTCTGCTGTCCAGCCCGCAGGCTGGGGGACTGACTGGAGGGTCTTCCCGAGCCTGTCTCTGACGGCCCCCATCCTCGCCTCCGGGAGGCTCCCACAGCCAGGCTGTTCGTGCCTGGCTGGGCGGAGTGAGGCCAGGCTGCCCCCGAGGTGACCAACGGGGACGCCAGCCCCAGAGGGCGAGGCAGGCCGCCTGCCGCGGAGGCCGCTGCTTGTCTGGCAGGAGGGCAGCAGAGGGGCGGCCTCGGGGACGCGGGGTCCGGACGCGGCGGCGGACCTCGAGCCCGGCTCCTGTGCGGGTACGGGCCGGGAGGCTGCGCCTGAGGGCTCTCCTCTCCGCCGACGCGCTCAGCAGTCCTGGGGGCTCTCGGGACAGGCCTGGGCAGAGGCCTCGGGCCCACGAAGGGGCCTGGAGCGTGGCAGCTCTCCAGTTGCGGGGGGGGGACACCTGCAGGGGCAGTCAGTGGCAGGAGAGGCCAGGACGGTGGCTTGGGGCTCTCCGCCAGTCCGGGGTCTCTGGGGTCTCCGGACACCGCAGCTCGCCTCCCATGAGGGTGGGGTTGGCCTTGGGCTGGGGTCGTGCTGGTCCCAACAAGAGAGAGCTCACGGCTCACGTTCTTTCCGGAAGGGACAAAAGGGTATTCGTTGTGTCTCTAGAAGCAATCGGACGGGGGAGGCCCACTGAGGGTAGCGGCCTTTACAAGGAGAAGGAAGCTGGTCCTGAGGCTTCCAGAAAGATCCCCCGGGGCCTGCGGCCCGCCAGCAGAGCGTGCTGTGAGGGGCTGGGCACTGAGGAGCTGGCTGTGACCAGGGCGTGGGCACATGCTTACACGCACGCCCCACATGGGAGACGCGCACGCAGATGCACACGGTGCCATGAGGGTGCTTACACACTCAGCACACACTCAGGTGCTTACACACGCAGGCGCACACCTGGCCCACAGCCCCTCAGTCCCGGCTGACCCGCAGCCAAGCCCCATCCCCGCATGTCTAGGCGGCCACGGGCATCTCCTCGGGGTGGTTCTGGGTGCCTGGAGGCTCCCTGTCCCCATGCTGCCCTGCCACGGGGCCTGGCCCAGGGCTGCCCCATGCCTACCACCACCCAGGACAGCAGAGACCCCAACAGACCGTTCCCTGGAAACTGCCAGGGGACCCTAGACAAGTCAGGGTGCAGGTGCTGGCCTGGCCTCCTGCCCTCCTTGAATCCCCTGCCCGAAGTGGGTCCTGAATCCCAGAGGGCTCACCCTGGCCCAGGAGAGACGCCCATCCCCACCAGTTCATGCAGGGGCCTGATGCCCACTCCCAGTGGACAGAGGCCCACGAGCAGCGTCGTGGCGACCAGAAGGCCACAGGCTCTGTGACGCGGGGGGAGGCGCAGTGGCATAAAGTGCCCCAGGAGGGCCCCCAGGGCCAGGCTTCTGGCAGGCAGGTCCCAGCAGGGGTCCCAGCACCGGCTGCACGGGGGCAGCTGTAGGTGGGACACGGCCCCTCCCCTTTATGGCTCACCTGTCAGAGGCTAAGCCTGAGGCAGATCAGGACTCAAATGAAGTCTCTGTCCCTGGCTGGCCTGCTGGCCCTAAGCGGTCTGAGGCCTGTCCCCAGGCCACGGGGAAGCGTGCCCACCCCGGCCTGCCCTGCCCTCACTGCCAGTGTGAGCATGGAGACCCCCCCCCGGGGGACAGGCCTCCAAGGCCACGGCCAGGGGCAGAGAGAAGCCCAAGCCGGCTCCGTGCTGCTGGAGGTACATCTGCCCCTTCTAGAGCCGCGTTCTCTCCAGCAGGAGCAGCCACCCCCCAGCCGCATCCACGAGGGCTCAGGCCGGCCTCTGCTCGAGATCTCAGCGCCGGACGCAAGCCCCAGACCGCTGCCCTCCCTCCTTTCTCTCCCGGGCCCCCCGGAGATCTGCTGTTAGGGGTCCTGGGGATGCTCCTGGGGCTCCTGCCCTGTGGCTGTGCCCACGCAGCCCCGGGACCCACGAGTGGCAGGTGGAGAGGAGCTGGGGAGGGTGCCCGAGGGCCCTGGAAGGGGCTCACTCCGCGTGCTGTGGTCTCAGGTTGCGTGCCCCGCCCCCACCCTGCCCCGGATCGGTTTCAGCCCCTGGCTTGCGAGTTCATCCCCTTGTTCGCGGCATTGCCCGGAGGCATCACAGGGTTTTTCTGTCCTTGTCTGGGACGTCCCCCCACTGGACAGGATTCCCCCACAGGAAACGTACGGCACAGATTTCCCTTCAAGAATACGGCTCTTTCATGCTAGCTACTTTGCCATAATTAACCCGAGACAATTAATACTAAAACGCCTTACCCTCCCCCCCCACCGCCCCGCAAAAGGTAATGAAATTTCCAGAAGTTCTCTGCTATGCGTTCCGTCGCTTTTATTGGCAAGACTAGATGAGCGGCAAAGGGCACCTTGCTTTTTAAAATCATCTTACAATTACGGACGATTCTTCGTGGACCACATCTGATGAATGCTCCAAACCATGTGTTCAACGAATGGAAAATGGGGGCCACTCAGATCCGTTGGGAACATTTCCTGGGAGGGTTTTGTGCATTTAAAACACACACGCACAAGATGCAGCGTGAGGCTCTCCCCCTGCTCCGGCTCCATTAGGTTCCCAAATCCAATTTACGGGGATTGTCCGGCCGAGCGGCCGCCCGCCTGCCAACGTCCCCGCGGCAATTACCGGCACCTGCGGTGGCACCCCGAGGGCCGAAGCTGCCGTGGGGGGGGGGGTCGCGAGCGGACGCCCCCCTGAAGGCGATCCACACAAAAGGGCCCCACCGCTTAGAGCCGAGGGTGGGAATTACAAAAGGTTAAGCGTCTAAATATAAAGCTCCCTGTGGGCATAGCGCCAGAGTGCTTTGTCGCCGCGACGTGGGCGCTGCAGTCTCGCCCAGGCAGGGCTCAGAGGACCTGGCGCCGGCCCACGCCTGCGAAATCGTCTTTGCTTCTCAACGGAAAGCAAACTGTCTGCCCGAGAGTTGAAAACAATGAGGCGGCTGAAAGATTTCCTCTCGACGAGATAAGAGAATGCGGAGCTCTGCAACTCCACGTGACGACAGAGGCCTCCGGAAAGTTCTCTCTCTCCTCGTTTCACTCACTCGTGGGACTGGAAACTCACTTTTTAGAGGGTTAATTTCCTTAGCTGCGCGCCGGACGGGTGAGGAGGGAGCTGAGAGCCCGGGCCCCGAGGCGGGTGTGCGAGGCCGCGCTCGAGGGCGCCAGCCGAGCCCGCCGTGCCCGGACCCCATCTCCCTCACTTCCTGGCGGCCTAACAGAACGGGCCTCTTCACCTCCAGCCCCGGTTTTCCCGAGCCCATTCGCCCCTGCCTCGGTCCCGTGGTGGGGCCGGGGCGTGAGGTCCAGGGGGCGGTGGGGTTGCCCGCGCAGGACGCCCGCCCCACACGGATGCTCCGCGTCAGCCCCCGGAGGCAGCAGGAGGCCTCGGCTGAGGGCGGGTTTGCTCACGTAGCTTCCGGAGCGTCGGGCAAAGGTGCTGGTTGACGGGAAACAGCCATCCTCCCCTTGCTCCCTGGCAACAGACCCTGGTCTCGGCCGGCAAACAGTTCCTTGTCTCCTCGAGGCCTGGTATGGTCACGTAACAAAGTTTTGGCCGACGAGGGGAAAGCGACAGCGTGTTCTTAGAAGGGACGCTGCTTAGAAGGAAGGGCCCTAGCTCCTCGTGCCTTCCCCCACAGCTGGCTGGAACAGGGGGCGTGACGACCGGCACCTGTGCAACCCTCTGGGGCCACAGGGTGGTGTGGGAAGGGCGACAGAGCAACAGCAAACAGAAACAGGGACCTGGTGACCATGGGGGATGGCAGCCCTGCCTCCGAACGTCCACACAAGAAGGGGGCCCCGATCGAGCCGAAGCTGCTGCTGTGCGGTCCGAAGGGGGCTCGAGAGTGAGCTCGGGGGCAGGGAGGTGTTGCTGGAGGGCCGGGGGCGGGGCTGTCTGCAGGATGCGGCTTCGGCTCACGCGGTCATGTTCGGTCACGGGTGGGCGTCCGGCGGCGCCTGTGAGTCTGGGCCGAGAGGGAAACCCTGGGCTCGCAGTCTGTGCGCTGGAAGACCCCTGCCTGGGGGCCGCAGTGAGTAGTTTCACGAGGGACAGTCACCTGCGGATTTTCCGGCCCAAGTCCCTTTCAGGTGCATAGCCACCGGTCCCTCGGCCCGAACCCTCCGGGCTGTGGTCTCTGCCCTGCGCTTCAGAGGCCTGTCCGTGTGTCCTGGCTGCTGGCCGGGGGCCTCGGGCGATGCCCTGGAGACTTCCAAATGCACGTGGCAGGCGCCCTCGGTGGCCACAGCAGGCGCTGCCCTCCGCAGCTCCCGCCCAGGTGGACAGACTCACCGCGGCTTGAAAGGGGCTCCAGGGTCCTCGGCGAAGGTCCGGCAGAAGGAGGAGAGGTGGGAACCGGGTGCCGTTCGGGAGAGTGCCGCGCTAGGAGGGGCGGGCGGAGGGCTGCCCGCTTTACGGTCTGGCTCTAGAACAGAGGCTCACTCGAGTGTCCCCGTGCGTGTGGGGGCTGCCGCGTGACGACACGGGTTTTGCTTTCTTTCAGAATAACGCTCAGAATAAGTTAAAGATACTTATCCCTGGAGAGTCACAGAAAGAGCCACTTTGGCTAAAACAACAGCAACAACAACAAAGTCTTCCTTATTTCCTGCCCAAGCAGCGGTGTCCCTGGCCGTTTCCAGTTTTCCCCACTCCCACGCGGGTCTCAGGCACCACCCGGCCCCCCACAGCCGGCGTCCCCCGGACTCCGCAAAGCGAGCTCCCCTGGTCAGGCTGTTACTATCCAGGGTTTCCTCTTGCTCACGGCCGACCCCACCTGTGGTGGAACCGAAATTTGCACCGAATTCACTTCCTGTTTGCAGACACACCACAGGACAGACGGCTGCCATGTGTCCATGACCCCGGGGCACTCCGGGCTCCCGCCAGCACGTCGGGCTCGGGTCCCGGTGCGGCGAGGGGTGCTCGGGGCGGCCGTGCGGACGGGACGCATTCAGTGTCCTGCAGAGAGGCTCCGGCGACCCCTCCTGACCCAGGCGTGCGTGTCCCTGCACGTCCCACCCTGTGAGGGGACGGAGGGGGTCACCGCGGGGCCATCCTAGGGGCAGATGCCACTTATCGTCACTTCACAGAAGAGAAGGTGCGGAGAGGCTCGGCCAGAAGACGGCAGAGAGGCAGCCCCCTCTCGGGTCGGCCCCCAGGGCACCTGGCGAAGGACCCGGGGCCTCGGTTCAGCTGCGGAGCTCGAGCTCAGGAGTGGGGGGGTGCGCAAACCCGAGCTGTTCTCACAGGACCCCGGGCGCGGTCCCCTCGGCCTCCCCACAGGTGGTTCTCTACGGCCCCACGCCCACATCCTAGCAAAGCTCGAGGCGTCTCTGAGCGTGTCGGCAGCCTGATGCCAGCCCTGTGAGCATGGGGTGAGGCCTGCTCCCGAAGGGCGAGCACCCCAAACCTGCACAGCGGGCCGGCCCGGGAGCAGACTCGGGCCCCCCTTTCCAGGCCTGGTTTCCACGGAGACCTCATTACAGGCTCTGAAATCCCTGCCGGTGGAAGGCATGGTGCCCAGAGAGTGTTTTTACGCAGAAACCTGAGACCCGTCCTGCCCTTCGGCATAGAATCGCTTCTATAAACTGAGCGGGAGGCAGACGAAGGGTCGCGGCCAGGCCTCCCGGGGCTCCACCCCACGAGCCTCGGGGCCCCCGCCGGCCGCTGTGGTGGAGCGGCCTCTGTGGCTGGGCCTGGTCACAGAACGCTGGCCCCCCCCATCCTGCTCTGTGACCCGGGAGCGCCCCTCTGCGGCGCCCCGGGCTGGGGTCCTCAGGGGGGACCGGCCCCTCTTCCGGGGCTAAGGAGAACATGAAGGTCCCCACAGCTAACGTGAGCATGAAGGTGCCTGGTGGGGACCCCGAGCCCCACTGAGTGTGCCCTGGCCCGCGGGACCCGGTGCAGCTGCTTCCTGTGGCGAGGGGCCCAGGCGGGACCCCACAGCCATGCTCGGGTGGGATACCTCCGGTGGTGCAGGCGCTCCCCCCCCGGGACGCGAGTGGCGGGCCTGCTCCAGCCCGTGTGGGACCCGGGTCCCCGGACGCGGCGAGCCACCTCCCGAGCTCCAGGGCCCTGCTTCCGGAGTGATTCCGGAGTGATTCCGGAGTAATCCGCGGAGACGCCGGGCCAGGCACTCCGCGGCAGCAGGCTGTGAGGCGCCAGGGGCCGGGGAGCCACGCGTGTGCGGAGACGCTGTGTGCTCTGGGCAGAAGCAAAACCAGCCGGAAAACCAGGCGAAGCCTTGTGGCTGTCAGGTCTGCAGATGCCTGACCCGGGCGGGTGGGGGCCGTCACGGGGGTACGCTCCTGCCCAGGCCACAGACCTTCTGGTGACTGTGGCCTTGGTGGGTTTGCCGCGGGGCCCAGCCGTGAGTCTGACAGATGCAGAAACAACCCTGAGCCCATCAGCCCAGGGGCCACGCCGCCCTGCCGGGCTCTCGTGCACGAACAAGACTGCAGCAATGGCCAGGTGTGCATGTGGAGAGGGCCGGACAGCCACCGCGGCGCCCCTGGGGCTGCCTGTGCCCCAGCTCCACCGCGAGCACTGGGTTCGCACAGTAAGGACGTGTACCCGAGGGGCCTGGGTGCCCAGGGCAGGTGGCTCCCGGCCTGCCTTATAACCCACAGCCATGGTGACCGGCCTGCTCGGGTCTGGGCACCGTCTTCCTGGGACATTCTGTCCCCTCCAGGGCCACTGTGCCTGGGTTCTCGAGGGTCCTGCCCAGGTTCTGGGGCACCCTAAGCACTCATGTAACCTGCCACCGACCAGCTGGGCAGCTCCACTCACCGGGAGGGCCACTGGGGAGGTCCCTCTTGCCTCGAGATGTGTCTGATGCCAGCACTGGCTCCAGGTCCTCCCCGGGGAGCAGCCGATCTCCTCCGGCACCTTCCAAGGCCGCTCTGGGCTCCAGGCCCCCAGACTTGGGGCTCCACAGAGGATAGGCAATGCACTCAAACCCACTGCAAAGGGAATGGGTGGGACTGGGCTTTGCTGGACACAAGCTGAGAGGGACACCTGGCTGTGGGGGACACGGTGGCCTAAGGCTCCTTCCAGGGAGGAGGGGATGAGGCAACTGAGACTAAGGTGGGGGGAAGCAGGGAACGGTGCGGGGGAGGGTCTTGTCCAGGATCACCTGGAGCCAAGCTGCAGCCCAGCCCGGCCCACCTCCCTCTGGTCCCCTGCCTGGCCCCCACCGTCTGCAGGTGCCTTTGCCTCTGCTCCACTAGACAGAGGGCGCCATGTCTGGCGGTCACTACTGTGTCCCCAGTGCCCTCGGTGACCTTGGTGTGGGAGCCATGTGTGGATGTGTGGATGGGCCTGGGTCGAGTAGTTCTCGGTCATTCCTCCTTGTCCCCCACACGGGTGTCTGGGGTCGCCCATACTCACAACGGCGTCTGGATGGGTGTCTCCGGGATGTCCTTGTCCACTTTGAAGAAGCTGACTGCCGAGTAGGCCGGGAGCTGCACGTACCTGACGCCGGCTGAGATCTTTAAAACCCGGCCATCCTCGCCTTGGGAAGGAGAGAGAAGCAGGCTGAGCCCAGGTAGGGACAGAATGGCCACGAGGACCTGGGCCTCTCCCTCCCTGGTCCTGGGCTGGGCCCCTGTGAGGACCTTGCAGCAGGCCTCCTGCATGGGCGGCGCTGGCCCCGGCCACGACCGTATCCAGCTTGAGCTCCCTGCCCACCTTCCCGGCTCCTCTGCCCCCCCGTCCCTCAGCCGAGCCGTCCACACTACTCGACACCTCCACCCCTTGCTCGGGGTCCCGGGCCTCAGGGCTCCCTCCAACCTCTGGGTGGGGGGCCCCTCTTGTTGGGCAGCCTCAGGGTTTCACCTGCTCAGGGGCCGAGCGCAGACACACCAGGGGCTTGTCTTCACCACGGTTCTGCCTCCCAGGAGACATCGCTGCTTGCCACCCATCTCCCACCTTGACCTGGGGGATGGCTCCATCCCCCTGGTCTACACTGCCGAGGGACTCGGCATAGGGCCTGGTCGTGCGGACTCTCAACAGCGTCGGTGCCGGCCCGCTGTCCAGCCCCCGTGGAAGAGAAGATAGAGCAGGGCAGGTGCTGCAAGTACTTTGACTTGGAAGGGAGCAGAGAGCAGAGTCAAGAAAAACCCCCCGGTGCGGCCGGATGGGCTTCTGCTCTAGTCAAGATGGGGCACCCGGAACCAATCTATGCTCCTACCTGAAGCAACCAAAAACGCAGACAAAATATAACGGTAATACAATGGTTTTCAAGATCCAAGGACAGTGGTCCCTGAGAGACGGGAAACAAACAGTGTGGACTCCATAACTGCCCAGGTCACTGCCTTGAGAGTAAGTGCAGGGAGAGGGACCGAGCCAGCCCAGGAACCCCCTGAGGACCCAGGGCTGGAAGTCGGGGGGACAGGCACAATGTAGGAGTCCTGGGGTCCAGAGGGCAGAGGACGAGAGAGGAGGGTGGGGCCTCTGGGGGCGCAGCGGAGCACAGGTCAGTGTACCAAGTGCGAGGAAATGTCCCAGAACCAGGAAAAGAGCCAGGAAAAGACAGGGTGGGAGGCGCCAGGGCCTGGGCTTGCACTCCCACCGGCCAGGCCGGGAGAACTGCATGCCATGGCACACTGGGCAGGGCTCTCAGAAGGTCTTGCTTCAACAATGGGGATCGTGGGCCTCGGATGGAGCTCTCCTCCACACCTAACACTTCATAACGGCAAAACCTTGAAGGATCGAATGATCTCCAAGTCAGTCAACTATACCCCAGAAAAAAGACCCAGATATTTATGGGAACACAGAAATACCCAGCTTCCAAATGGTAAAATTTTCAATGTCTGGCACCCAGTCAAAGATTACCAGGCAAAGAATGATGAAAAGTATGGTCCACAATGCGGAGGTAACACAGTCAAATGCAACCAACCTAGAACCAACCTAGATGTTAGAATTAGCAGGAAAGGACACGTTTTCAAAGTTATTATTAGAACTGGACTCCACATCCAGTAGACACTGAAGATATAAAAAGAACAAAGTTGAACTTCTAGAAATAAAAACTATTAGACTAAAAATACACTGTATGTGATGAATGGCAGATTAGACATTGCAAAAAAAAAAAAAAGATTCATGAACTTGAAAACATAGCTATAGAAACTACCCAAAATGAAACACCAAGAGGAAAAAAAAAAAAGAAAAAAAAAAGAAAAGGAAGGTAAAGAAAAAGGGGGGAGAAAGAAGGAAGGGGAAAAAGAATCCATGAACAGCCTAATTTATGGGTAATGGAGCCCCTAAAAGTGGGGAGCAAAAAGTGGTGATGGAAACATTATTTGAGGAAATAAAGACTGAAAAATCCCAAAATTTGATGAAAACTATAAACCCACAGATCCAAGAAAATCAATAGACCCCCAAGCACAAGAAACATGAAGAAAATTACACCATGTCACTTCAAAACTAAAACTGCTCAGGGCGCCTGGGTGACTCACTTGGTTAAGTGTCCAACTTTGGCTCAGGTCGTGATCCTGTGGTTCTTGAGTTTGAGCCCTGGATAGGGCTCTGTGCTGACAGCTCGGAGCCTGGAGCCTGCTTCAGGCTTCTGTGTCTCCCCCTCTCTCTGCCCCTCCCCTGCTTGCAACTTTCTCTCTCTCTCTCTCTCTCTCTCAAGAATAAACATTAAAAATATTAACAAAAATAAAAAATAAAACTGCTCAAACCAGTGATAAAGAGAAAATCATAAAAGCAGCCAGAGATAAAGCGAGTTAGTACAGAGAAAACCCAGATAGAGATAGACAGCATACTTCTCATCGGAAACAGCGCAGACAAGAAGACGATGGAATAGTAACTCTGTCCCGCTGGAAGGCAAACCAGAATTCTATACCTGGTGAAAATCTCTATGAGAAATGAAAGTAAAATCGAGATGTTTCCAGACATATGAAAGTGGAAAGAATTAATTGCCAGCAAGCATGTAGGACAAGAAATGTTAAAGGTTAAGTCCTTCAGGCAGAAGGAAAAGGGCACCAGGTGGAAATCTGTAACTGGAGGGAGGAATAGAGAGAACCAGAAATAGTAACTACGTGGGTAAATCGATGAGATTTCCTTTCTTATTTGCTAAGTATTCTGTGAAAGATAAATAACCATTTAAACAAAAGTAACAACAACTATTATGAAGTGTATTAAATATATGAAGGTAAAACATATAAACACAATAGCATAAAGATTAGGATTGAAAAAAAAGAAGTATATACTATTGTAGGGTCCTTATGTTACACGTGAAGTAGTATGGTATCACTCCCAAGCAGCCTGTGATAAGTTAAAGATGTAAACTGTGGACCTTAAAGCAACCCCAGAACAAAAAAACAAGGAGCAACAATTGATAAGGCAACAGAGGAGACAGGATGGAGTCATTCACAATACTCAACCCGCGAAAGGTAGGAATAGAGTCTAAAATGGAAAATGGTAAAATGGTAAGTTTGAAACTGGTATATCAATAATTATATTAAATATGAACGGCGTGAAAACTTCGATTAAAAGATAGATGTGGTTAGACTGAACTAAAAAGCAAGACCCAAATAGTTGCTCACAAAAAGCACACTTTAAATACAAAGACTTAAGTAGGTGAAAAGTAAAAAGATGGATAAAGATACACCATGCCAACATTAGTTAAGAGAAAGCTGGAGTCACTATGTTAATGTCATAGGAAGTAGACACCAGAGCAACGACTATGCCAGGGATGAAAAAGGTAATTTTGCAACGATAAGGGGTCAAGTAATTAAATGACATAAAAATCCTAAATGTTTATGCACCTAATAACAGAACTCCAAAATACATGTAGCAAAAAATGATAGAAATGAAATCAGAAATAGACAACTCACAATTATAATCAGAGATTTCAATATACCACTGTCAGTAATTGTAGAACAAGCAGACAGCAAATCAGCAGAGATACGCTAAAATTGAAGGACAGTATCAATAAAATTCACCTGATTGATATTTATAGAAGACATTTATAGAGAGATATTTACTAATAGATTGATATTTATTCCACCCAACAAGAGCAGAAACCATGTTCTTCTCAAGTGCACACACAACATTTACCAAAACAGAACAAATTCTATGCAAAAAGCATCAATACATTTAAAGGGATTCAAGATATACAAAGTATGACTCTCCCCACATGAAATTAAGGCAGAAGTTAATTACAGAAAGATCTAAAAAATCTCCCAAACATTTGGAAACGACACGAAACACTTCTAAATAACTCCCGGGGCAAAGGGGAAATCGAAAGCAAAATCAGAAAGCATTCTGAACTGAATGAGAATGAAAACACGACATATCAAAATTCCTGGGATGCTGCTAAAGCAGTACTAAGGGGGAAATGTATAGCAAAAAACTCATATTAGCAAAGAAGGGTTTGAAATAAATGACCTTGGTTTCCATCTTAAAAACTAGAAAAAAAGAGAGCAAATTAAACCCAAACTAAGCAGAGGCAAGGAAATAATAAGATCATAAGAGGAATTAATGCAACAGAAAACAGACAACAGAGAAATCCATGAAAGCAGAAGTTGACTGTTGATCGATGACACTGATGACCTGTAGCTGGACGAGTCAGGCAAAACAAGACACTGATGATCCGCAGCAGGAACAGAGGTGGTATTGGTGCACCAGAGAATGAGGAAATATTATGAACAAGCTTATGGCAACAAATCTGACAACTTAGATGAACAGATATTCCTTCAAAGACACAAAACACCCAAGTTTATTCAAGAAGAAACAGATAACTTGGGGGCGCCTGGGTGGCTTCGTTGGTTGGGCATTCAATTCTTGATTTCAGGTCATGACCTCATGGTTCACGGGATCAAGCCCCTGTTTGGACTCTGTGCTGACAGTGTGGAGCCTGCTTGGGATTCTCTCTCCCCATTTCTTTCTGTCCCTCTCCTGCTGTTACGTGCTCTCTCAAAACAGATAAACTTAAAAAAATGAAAAAAAGAAGAAACAGATAACCCCGATAACCATGTATCTATTAAAGAATTGAATTGGTAATTAAAAGTCTTCCCACAAAGAAACTCCAGGCCTCAATGGCCTTCATGTTGAATTCTACCAAACACTGAAGAAAGAAATTATACTAATTCAATGAGACTCTTCCAGAAAATTGGACAGGAAGTAATTTTCCCCAACTCATTCTACGAGGTCAGCATTACCCTGATACCAAAACCAGACAGAGATATTAAAAGAAAAAAAAAATTCCGGGTGCCTGGCGGGCTCGGTTGGGGGAGCGTGGGACTCTTGGTCTCAGGGTTGTGAGTTTGAGTTTCATGATGGGTGCAGAGATTACTTAAAAACAAACCTGAAAAAGGAAAATGAAAAAAGTTCAAGACCAATATCGTTCATGAAAAGACATGTGAAAACTCTAAACGAAACGCTAGCGAACGGAAAGCCCAGGTCACGCAGCGGGGGGGAGAACGGTCTTTCGGCAACGGCGCTGGGACAAAGGAGTGTAGCCGGACCCCTGCCTCACGCGCACTGAAAGAGTAACTTGAAACGGATTACCGTTCTAAATGTAAGAGCTAAAGACTTAACATTCCTAGAAGAATATACAGGAGAAAATTTTCACGACTCTGAGTTAGGCGGTCTTCTTAGATATGAAACCAACAAATGCATAACCAGCAAAAGAAAAAAAGTAGGTGGGTTGGACTTCACCAAAATTTAATACTTTTGTGTTCAAAGGACACCAGCAAGAAACTGCAGGGCAATCCATAAAGTGGGAAAAAACATTTGCAAATCAGATATTTAATAAGGGACTTAGATCCAGTGTACATAAATAACTCTTTTTAAAAAAAAATGTTTTATTGGTGTGCCTGACTGGCTCAGTCAGTTAAGTGTTCAATTCTTGCTTTTAGCTCAGGTCATGATCTCACAGTTTGAGAGTTTGAGTCTCTCGTTGGGCTCTGTGCTGACAATGTGGAGCCTGCTTGGGATTCTCTCGCTCTCTCCTGCTCTCTCTGCCCCTCCTGTTCTCTCTTTCTCTCAAAATAAATGAATAAACTTTAAAAAAAAGTTTTATTTATTTTTGAGAGTGTGTAAGTGGGGGAGGGGCAGAGAGAGAGGGACAGAGGATCCCAGGTGGACCCTGTGCTGCCAGCAGTGAGCCCGACGTGGGGCTGGATCCCACGAACCTGTGAGATCATGATCTGAGCTGAAATCAAGAGTTGGATACTTGGGGCGCCTGGGTGGCTCAGTCGGTTCAGCGGCCGACTTCAGCTCAGGTCATGATCTCACAGTCTGTGAGTTCGAGCCCCGCGTCGGGCTCTGTGCTGACGGCTCAGAGCCTGGAGCCTGCTGCAGATTCTGTGTTTCCCTCTCTCTGCTCTTCCCTTGCTCACACTCTGTCTCTATGTCTGTCAAAAATAAAATATAAATGTTAAAAAAAAAAAAGAAATGCAATTAAATCTTAAAAAAAAGAGTTGGATACTTAACTGACTCAGCCACCCAGGTGCCCCCAAAAAGAACTCTTAATAACTCACAATAAAAGGACGAGTTATCCAGTTTTTCAAATGGGCAAAGATCCGAATAGATATTTCTCCAAAGAAGATGTACGAATGGTCAATAAATACATGAAAAGATTCTCAACAGTATTCCTCGTCAGGGATAATGCAAATCGGACCCACAAGGAGACGCGGCTTCCCAGCCCGTCGGATGGCTATAACCAGAATGAGAGCTGGTGAGAAGTGCTGGTGAGGATGCCAAGCGACTAGAGGCCTCGGTCGTGGCCGGTAAGAATGTAAAATGCTGCAGGCAAAAGAAAGAAAACACACCCAGACTGGAAAGAAAGAAGTAAAACGTTCTTGTGGACGGTGCGATCCTCCGTATAGGAAATCCGAAGAAACCCTCAGGAAAGACAGCGGCACTAGCAAACGGGTCCAGCAAGGTCGAAGGACATCAGATCAATATTTAAAATCCAGTTGTAGTCTAGGGGCATCTGGGCGGCTCAGTCGGGTAAGCGTCCAACTCTGGATTTCAGCTCAGGTCATGATCTCAAGGTTCCTGAGTTCGAGCCCCACGCTGGGCTCTCATGTCAGCATGGAGCCAACTTTGGATCCTCTGTCTCCCTCTCTCTCTGCCCATCCCCTGCTCATGCATTCTCTCTCTCTCAAAATAAATAAATAAATAAATAAAAAATCAATTGTAGTCTAGCAATTTCTGAAATGAAGATAAGAAAACAATTCCAGGGGTGCCTGGGAGGCTCAGCGGGCTGGGCGGCTGACTCTCGATTTCGGCTCAGGTCATGATCCCAGAGTTGTGGGATCCAGCCCCAAGTCAGGCTCTGCACTGAGTGTGGAGCCTGCTTGGGATTCTCTCTCTCTCCCTCTGCCCCTCCCCTGCTCGAGTGCGTGCTCTCTCTCTCAATACAATAAAAAAAATTCCATTTACAATAACATAAAAAGAACAAATTATTACAAATGTATTAGTAAACAAATTATAATTATAAATTAAATACCTAGCAGTAAATGATCGTTTATTAATACATTTAACAAAAGAAGCACAAGACGTGGATACTAAAAATTACAAAACGTTGGTGAGAGAAAGCAGAGACATGGGTAACCGGGAGATGTTTCCTGTTGACGACGCGGTGCTGTCGGCGGCAGCGTTTCCCGGCCAGAGTCCCTAACAACACCCGGGGGGCTTTTTCTGGGCGGAAATTGACAAAGCTGACCCTAAAAATTTATATAAAATACAAAGTTCCCAGAATAGCCAAAACAATTTGGAAAAAGACAGACAAAATTGGAGGACTCTCCAGTTTCCAAACTCATTACGGGGCTACAGTAATCAGGACGGTATGGGGGCAGCACCACGCACGGGAGCCGGTGGAACGAGAGACAGAGACCGTCATTCTTACGGTGAAGCAGTGCGCGACCCCGGCGTCAAGGCGGTTCAGCGGCGGGGGGGGGGACAGTCCTTTCAGCACGTGGTGCTGTGCCAGTTGGACACCCACAAGAAAAGAGATGAATTTGGAACTTTATCTTCTCCACAAAAATTAGCTGAACACGGATTGAGCAAAACAGAAAGAAAATGGATTGAGCTGAAAATGGAAAGAGCAAAACTTTTCCTGGAAAACAGGAGAGTATCTTTGGGTACTTGGGTCAGGCTAAGAATTCCAAGATACGTTATCAAAATTATGATCCATAAAAGAAAAAAATTTACCAATTAGACTTCGTCAAAACTAAAAGCTTTGCACTTGCATTAAGAAAATGGATGCGGGGCGCTTGGGTGGCTCCGTCGGTTAAGCGGCCGACTTCAGCTCAGGTCATGATCTCACGGTCTGTGAGTTCGAGCCCCGCGTCGGGCTCTGTGCTGATGGCTCTTCAGAGCCTGGAGCCTGCTTCAGATTCTGTGTCCCCCTCTCTCTCTGTCCTTCCCCTGCTCATGCTCTGTCTCTATGTCTCTCAAAAATAAATAAACGTAAAAAAAAAAAAAAAGCTTACACAGAAATCTGCGACGTGACGCAGCAAGTCCGTCTCGAGTGTGCACCCGAGGCCAGGGCGCACAGGCCACACGGGAACCTGCACCAACACTGCCACGCCCCGGCAGAGCGTGCGGG
Source organism: Paradoxurus hermaphroditus (assembly GCA_004024585.1). NCBI lineage: Eukaryota > Metazoa > Chordata > Mammalia > Carnivora > Viverridae > Paradoxurus > Paradoxurus hermaphroditus. Next base: position 26,526 of record PITB01018604.1, read on the forward strand.
GCAGAGCAGAGCAGATCTGTGGACAGGGGTGGGGGTGGGCAGGGGGCTGCAGGCAGGAACGAGGGGTCTCTCTGAGGTACGGGGAACCGTCTGAAGCAGAAGTCGGTGCAGTGCTGGTCGCCCGACTCCGAGAATTCGCTAGCGATCATTGAATCACTTGCGACACACAGAGTTCAGGCCATAAAAACGGCACCAGGACGAAGCTGTTAAAATCACCCCGCTGTGGGGGCGTCGGGGGGGCTCAGTCCGTTGAGGGTCCGGCTCTTGGTTTGGCTCAGGCCGCGATCTCACGGTTCATGGATTTGAGCCCCACATCGGGCTCTGTGCTGACAGCGTGGAGCCTGCTTGGGGTCCCCTCTGGTCCTCTCTCTCTGCTTGTCCCCTGCTTGTGCGCAAGTGCACGCGCTCTCTCTCAAAATAAATAAACATAATAAAATAAAATAAACCGGCTGTGACTGTCCCTGATCCGGGCTGCACACTGTGGCTCCCTGGTCAAAGCTTGCTGAACTCGGGTGAACGAATGGACATTAAGAATCCCAGGCATGCATTTATTAGTGGTGGTCCTGCCCGGCCACGCACCGTGACCGGTGGCCAGTGACCATGCGGGGGCCGTCTGCTCTGAGAGGTCCGCTGGGCCACCTGTGCATTGCTGCCCTGCCACACTCCTCAAAACGCAGCCCAGATGCGACAGGAGACCCGTCCTCCCCTGATCACCCGGGGAGGACACGGGAACTCGCTGGCCACAGACGCCACGGGTGCGGTGGAGTTACCCTTCCTCCCATAGGAGGAGCAATGGCCCCCGCCAGGTGCGCCACCATCGCCCAGGCGCCACCGTCGCACACGCATCCTCCCACCAGCTGGAGGCCCACTGACCCCCTGCTGAGGCTCCTGTGGCGAGGACCCCCGAACGAAGTTTCTGCTGGTGTCCGGGGACCAGAAGCCACACATGGCATCTTGTCCTTAACCCTAAGAACCTGACACCTGTGTGTCCTTCCAAAAATCCGGTGTCCCCTGGCTTACTCTTGGCCACTTCCCCGCTGTCCTGCTGCAGCTGGACGTCCAAGGTGAAGGAAGACCCCTGGGCCACGTCCATCACCTCTGGGCCCAAAATCACCATCCTCCTGGCTTGTGCTGGGAGAGAGCAGAACGGAGCACGGGTGAACGGGGCACGGGGGACGCCGCCCGCTGGCGCCCACGCCCCCCACGCAGGCCCAACAGCCGTGCTCCCCGGAGCTCTGCGGGAGCTGTCAGTCCCCTGCACGAGCCGTCCTGCCAGGTGACCTGGGCAGTCACTAAAACAAGACCGTGACCCCATCCTGAGGGTCAGCTGTGATTTTTAAGCAACTTATTGCAAGTCTATTAAGGAGACTGCCGAGGGCCACTAAATGGTGAAGGGCTGTAAGCAAGTGGCTGGTCGGCATTTGGGTTTGCACATGGTGGAATGTTCTGGCACATCCTTTGCTTGGTTGGGACTCAGGCCCTGCGTTCCTCGTGTCTGAGTCAGTGGCTCCATGTGTGTGGACGAGGTGCTGCGCCCACCTGCTGGGGAGCGGGCCCGGAGGGCGGGTCCTCCCACAGGCGGCCGGCACCTCTTGGACCTGCGGGGCGTCCTCTGGGGTCCGAGCGGCCGGAGATGCTGTTTTCAGCGTCTGCTTCCCCCTGTATCCCCGAGCCCCCGAGAGTGAGGGCCTCTGGACAAGGTTTAGGGTGATTGAAAGCAATCATTGGGAAAAGCTTAGGACATGACTTGAGTTTTATCCACGACGTGCCAGCTAGGAGGAAGCACGCACAGGTATGTGTGCACGGCGACGGTGGGCCTGAGTCGGCTCACGTGGAGGCAGCCCCCTCCCTCACTCTGTTCTGGGGAGACCGTCGGCACCCAGCAGGGTCAGGCCAGAGCCCACTTCAGCCATTCTAGGCTTTTCCCAGCGTTTGCTGAGATGCTGTGCGGGGGGAAGACGGGACACGTCCTATGCCCCTTGCCTGAGTCATTCACACCCGGGGATTCCGGCGGGACCCCTCACTTGGGGGACGTTCCTAAGGTGCTCCTGAGGGGCTGGGAAGGATCCAGGAGCCCCTCCAGGACAGGGCCCCTCCCCCTGACCCAGGCTGCCACTCCCCTTCACAGGACCTGAGTCCCCACCGAGGAGTCCTGCCCGGCCTGGCAGGCGCCTGTGCGGCCTCTCCCTGGCGAGGGGACCTGGGGACCCACCTGAGGTATGTGGCTGGTCAGCTCAGCCACGGGCCCATGACCCCTGGCCCCTGGGGTGGCACCTCTGTCCTGGAGTCTAACAGGAGGTCACCTGACCGGGCCAACAAAGGGAGGGGTTCCTGCAGGCCCCTGTGCGCCAGCCATGGTGCAGAGAGCTTAGGGAGGGGGGCCGGGTGCCCACGGCCCTGTGGGCAGAGACCCTCTGAGGTTGGGACCCTCCTGCTCATAGTGGGGCCACGGGTGTCTGAGGTTGGATGAGGCCTCTGCCAGTCACGGTCACGAGCCCTTCTGAAACCCGACTGGAATGTGTTTCTCCTGAAAGGGCTGGGAGTTTAGATCCACTTCACCCCCAACAGCCCCAGACACCTCCTGACCCAACCCCCCTGTGCCAGGGCCCAGGGCCGCCGAGAGAGCGCTCAGCACACCCGGACGTGATCCCACAGAAGGACCTCGGAAGGCCAAGGGGAGACGGGGGGTGTGGGCACTTACCCACCGGGTGGCCGTTGATCCACATCCCGCGGTAGACGGCCCCGGAGCAGTGGGTCATGCTGCCCAGGCCGCTGAAGACGTCACTGTGCCACTGTCCCTGTGGAGAGAGCCGCATGCACTCAGAACCCACAGAGGACACGTGCGATGCTGGGGGGCGTGGTCCTGGGGTGCCGAGGACCCTGTCTCGGGCGGGGAATCACGAACCACTGCCGCGTGTCCACGCTGCTCTGCGACTGAACTGTAAGAAGCCGTGAAGTTTGGGATCGATGACACATGTACAAAACGCAAACAAAACACCGGCTCAAAAAAGGGGCACTTTCAGCACAAAAACCCTCTCGGTAAAGGCACGGCACTTGTGCGGCTGGAGGGTGCACATGGAGGGGCCCGCTGAGCCCCCGCCGCGGCGCACGCAGGAGGGAAGCCGGCACGCTGCACGCCCCGCTCCGCCGCCCTCACAATAAACCCCACTTTCTGAGGCACACGCACAACAGGGTGGAAGGATAATGTGTTAGAGCCGCCACGCTGCTTTTGTGGAGACGTCGAGGGCCTGATGGCATTTACTTGACTGCGAATTACTCCTGCTGGAAGAGCCCTCCGGCAAGGGCACGTTTGGTTCCACGCGTCCCTCCGTGGGAGCTAACTGGGCTCCCGCTTCCCGCCCTGCCCTCCGCGTGGGCTGGGCCGAGGTCGGTGCCCGTGTGGACGCAGCCGCCCACGGACCCTGCGGGACGCAGCGCAGCTGAGGCCGGCACCAGCCTCTCTCAGGACCTCGGAGGGGCCACGGGGGGTGGGGGGCCATGGGGCTGCGGCCTGGCACAACTCAGACGCCCCAGACCTGGAAAGGAGCTTCCCGTGGGCGGCCTGGGGAACAGAGTCCCCGAGCACCAGGGCTGCGGAGCCAAGTCACGGTGATGGGTGGGGGTCCAACTGCAGCTCGCCCCTGGGCCAGGACACTGGACAGCCCCTGTGGGCACCCGGCAGGGGCGGCAAACCAACAGCTGCGGCTGCAGGAGGGGCGCGGCTGCCAGCCGGGGCTCCGGGCAGGCAGGCGCCTGGCCGACCTGCAGCAGAGCCGAATCCTTCCTGCCCGAGACCTGGACGGCACAGTCGGCCTCGCGGCGGCTCCTGCTCTCCCGGGCTGCACCCCGGCTGCACTCTCGGGAATGCTCGGTGCCTGTGGGGCTGAGGTCGCGTCCCCTAGGAAGTGGCCCACGGGTGCAGGCGACGGGCCAGATAACCCCGTGGGCCCTGCTCTCTCGTCCTGTGCTCTGTGGGAAGCCCACCCGGCGGCTGCGGGGCTGCTCCAGAGACACCAGCTGAGTGACCACCATCGGGTGCCGAGCACACACGGACACGCGATCGGGTGCTGTGCGCCCCTGCGTGCAAGCGTGTTGTGTGTCTGCCTGGTGTGCGTGTGGCTGGGCAGCAGCGCTCTCTTGCTGTGATGGGCAAGGTGACCTGGGCAGAGAGGGCAGAGCGGCAGAGTCCCGGGCTGAGCTGCCGCCCATGGAGAGGTTGGGGCGGCCCTGGGAGGGCAGGGCGGCTGCCCCCAGGGCCCCCAGGTACTGTCTGCTTGCGGGAGGCGGTGGCTGAGGCGTGGAGGAGCAGAGCCGCTGGAGTGGTCTGCTTACCGGGAAACCCTTTCTCTCATGACACCGTCCCCAACCCTGACAAGCTACCAGTTTCGACTCAGGATACAGGACTCCTGGCTGGCCACACGCAAACCCCCCAACAGAGGCTCACCCTCTACCTGGAAACCACTGGGTTCAGTCCCAGGGCCCAAAGGAGGCAGGGGCGGTGGCCACAGGGGACGGCTGCACCTTGCAGAGCGACACCTTCCTGTGGGGCCCTGCGGCCTCCGCGCCCTTCCTCGGCCCTGTCACTCCAGCTCCCTCCGTCCCACTGATGGCAAGAGCTGCCGTTTCTGTGCCCCCTCCCTGCCCTGGGCAAGCCTGCTACCTGCCCTCACCCTGCAGTGCTCATTTCTGTCCCCGGGCGGGCGTGCGGGTCGCCCCACTCTGTGGGATGTCGCAGAGCCCCTGGAGCCTGGCCGTGTGCAAGCCCCACGCCTGCACCTCCCTCTCTCGGCTCCAGATGCTCCCGCCACACGGACCCAAACCTTCCGGCCCTTCCCCACCCCCGGGGGCACCGGAGACTCCTGGAGGCCGGGGTCACAGCTCTCACAGATGGACACTCATCGTAAATGCTCCCTGGCTCCCTCGGGGCCGCCTGCCCGCGTCACAGCCATTTCCACCACGACGGCCGCCTCTTCACCCCGCTCGCGCTCCCGTCCACCAAGCCGTGCCCCAGGACGGCCTTGCCTGGGAAGCTGTGGACTCTCAGGTCATTCCACACCCAGAGCCTCCGCGGAAGAGCACGGCCGGCGGGCACAGTCCTCGCACCCACCCCGGGGCGTGCGCCCTGCTCTGTGGCCCCCGGACCCGGTGACCTTTAACTCGCCTGCTAGAACCTGAGCCCAGACCGCAGCTCTGGGGCGGCTGGGTCTCCACGGCTTCCACGCCGGGCCACGCCGGGCCACGCCGGGCCACGCCGGGCCACGCCGGGCCGGACACGCTCCAGCGCACGCCGTCACTCACGCAGCACAGGGTCTCTTGCCACAAACCCTACCTGTGAAAATTCTGCCCTTTCTCAGCTGACTCGCGCCCAAAGCATGAACCGACACTCATAAAGCTGTTTCCTGGGGGAGGCCGGGGGCCCCACGAGGAGGGGTGGGCACGTTCCACCGGGGGCAGGGGCTCCCTCTGCCCAGCGAGCCAGCCAGCACCCAGGCCAGGGCTCCTGCCGGTAAGAGCCCTGCGGGGAGGAAGCACGGGGCCTGCGTCCACACTGCAGAGACCGTGGGAATGGGGTCCACCGTTCGGACGGGGTCCCTCGGGCCGACAGTGAGGCACCTGTCACCCGAGGTTGCAGGGGCTCCCCTGGGCCCCCGAAGGTGAAGCCGCGGCCTCGGCGGCCGGGCCCGCCTCTGAGCACCCAGCATTCCACAGGATGGGACCCGCCTGTTCGGAGCCTCCGTGAACAGAGTTGGGGCGCTGGGATGAGGCTCCTGGCTTGTGCTTCCACCACAAATGAGTGGGAATAAATTGTGTGAAACAAGTATTTGACGCTTTTCTCATTTGAGGAAGCATGCTTTGCTTAATTGATGCTTTTCTTTCTGAGGGAAAAGTTACTGTGCTTTTATTGGTATTGCCCCTGTGACTACCCCCTCCTCCGTGCTCCCTGGCGCTCCCCCTGCCCCCTGAACCTGCAGCCCAGCACACTGGCGGCCACTCCGAGGACCTGAGGCCCCGGCTCTCCCCAGCGTCCACCCCCAATGGTGTTCATGGTCTCCCTCGCCAAGCTCCAAACCGCGGAGCCGGAGCAGGCGACCACTTCCTTCGAGATCACAGGCTCGCAGACCAGGTCAGGGTGGCTGGGGTCAGGTCACACATGAGGAAATGGCCACGGGCCACCTGCCGGGGCTCCGCGACTGTCCAGGGGCTCTGGTCCCCCCGGCAGTGGCCCCACAGGTTGGCGTGTAGGAGGCAGGGTTGTGCGGCCCGCTCTCGTCTCCCAAACACCAGGGCCACAGGGAGTCGCGCCTGAGCTCCGTGGCCCCGGCTCTAGGCTCCTGGGGTTTCCCAGTGTCCGCGGTGGCTCTCGCTGTCTGCCTGCGTCTGTTTCTGAAGTCGGCGGCCATCTGAACCCCACGTGGACTGGAGCCTGGCACTGGTTCCTGCGATGGCTCTGGCAGCCCTGACCCTCCTCCCGCACGGGCTGGAGCGGGCCCGGATGCCTCTACTGCCCCCCTGGGGTCACGGCCCCGCATCCCTGGACTGTGAAGGGTGGCCTGGGGACACAAAGGCCCCCGGTGTTCCCGCAGACACACGGGAGCCGCCAGCAGGTGAAGGCACACAGAAGGCCGGCCACCTGCTCCCTGCGGCAAGCAGGTGCACCGACCAGCATGCCTCCCTCTGGGAAAGCCAACACAGAAACACAGCCAATGTGCACAGAGCGGCACGCAGGGACAGCCCGGAAGCCGGCAGCCGCTGGTGCGGACCACGCTGCAGCCACGCAGGTAGGGCGCGCTCTGCTGCGCGAACAGCTCGGCTTGCCTCCACGGCGCTATCGGCCCCCAGGCTCCACCAGGGGCTCTCTGGGGGGGCTGCCCCTGTGCCTGTGGGGGTCACGTGCCATGGACCCGTCCTCGAGAGGAGCCGGCGAGCTCGCGCTGCTGGGCACACCCACCCCCGTGCCCCGAGGAGGGTAGCAGGTGCGAGGGACGCCTCAGGCCTCGAGCTGAGCCGGAAGAGAGGAAGCTCTGTTGGCTTCGGGCTCACCATCCCCCCTCCTGACAGAAAACGCTACGTTATTCTCAGGAATGGATTTTTTTTTTCTAGGACTAACTTTTTAGAGGCTCCTTGGAGCGGCCCGCGTCCGGGATCGCAGGAGACAGGGCGGCAGAGGTGCTGGTGGGAAGGCCAATGTGCTGTGCTGGGGGTCCCGGCCACCCGCTCCCCGCAGCCCCGTGCGGTGACCCATCTCCTGGACCCTCTTCTTCTCCGGGGCTGAGCGTTTTCCGGACTCGGCTGACACAAGATGCGCTCAAAGGAGAGCTCGGCCGCTACCTTCTAACCTCTGAGGAAACGAGACTGCCTCCGATAACTGAGAAGGCTGGCGGGGCTGCGGTGGGGGCGCCCAGGGCAGCTTTCCGGGGGAGCTGGGGGCGAAGGGGTGGGTCGGGGCCGCCCCTAGGGAAGAAATCAGCAGGCGGAGGCCTCGAACGCTGCTGCGCATGGGGACGTTTGTGGCATCCTGGCCGCACCCGCACGTTAACAAGCCTGGGCTCCCCACGCGACAGCAGCCGTGGACCCGGGCGGCGCAGCCAGAGCACGCACGGGAAGGAGGGCGAGCCCGGCCGGAGCCCAGCAAGGGCGCAGCCGCGTGTCCTCAGCTTAGATCCGAAGCCGCCTTCATGCACGGTGCCCACACTGGTCGGGACGGGTTTTCCAGAACAGGGAAGGGCGGGTGCTGGTGGGAAAGTAACGCGGCGCGGCCGCCGTGGGAACCGTG
>PITB01018605.1:0-34645 GCA_004024585.1 Paradoxurus hermaphroditus
AATGTCAGGCCACCTAAGTAACATCTCAATTTCAACTGTGGTTTTTCGGGAACGACATTACCCCAACACTAATCTTAAGCTCTAGGCAGGATTAATTAACTGGAAAGGTAGAAAGAGGTAGAGCTAAAACTAGAGAGAGAAGGAGAAAGAGAGAAAGAAAGAAGAAAAAAAAGAAGGTAAGAATATGAACACATTGTAAGAAAACTGCTAAGATTGAGGACAAAGGAAAAATGTTCCTTGCATTCCAACTGGGAAAACAGTTGCTTCAAAAGGAATGAGAACCAGAGGGACCTCATATTTCTTATTTGTAAGATCATATTTCTTATCAGATGTTAAATGGAATGCCACAAGGCAGTGAAAAGATCTTGAAGAGCTCTGAAATAAGAGGCTGAAAGTCAGGAATTCTTTTCTTTCAAGACGTCATTTCACATAAAGGCAAATAAAAGTTGTTGTTACTGTTGTTATTTTTCATGCAAAACCTAAGAAAATATGACAATTTATGAGAATACACCTGAGGGAAGTACAGCAATAAAATAAAAAATAAGTCAAAGCAATGACCTCCAGAAGGTAGAGGAAGAAACTTAGGAGAAAGATTTTTCTAATAATTCATACTTTAAATAAAAATAGAGATTGGCTATTTTAAAGATGTAAGAATAAAATTAATATAAAACTGGTTAAACTATTCATCAGACAGAATACAGAAGTTGAGAAAATTTCACCATCGAAATTGATTCTAAGAATCAGATTGATGATGCCTTTATACATTGTTCAAATTTTCAGCTGGTAAGGTAATCTATTGGAAACCACACTAATGTGAGTGTTAGTCTCTGTTCAAATTAGCATTATGTCCAAGTCTCAGTGTAAAGTCTGGTATAAATTGATACATTCATTGCTCTACTTTCCATGGAGTTTCAGCTGAAATTTATCACATACTACAAGCATACTCTTACCATTAGTCTATGGCCAGCAACTAAAAGGACTAGTTGGTACTGATACTGTAAAATTTCCTAATTATTTTTGAAATCATTCTGTTTCTGGAAATATTTTTCTTTATAACTTTAATAAAATGTAGTTTCCTTCCTTCCTTCCTTCCTCCCTTCCTTCCTCCCTCCCTCCCTTCCTTCCTTCCTTTCCTTTATTTTTATTTGTCCTGTATTTCATTAAGGGGAATTAAGAGGTTTCATACTTAATTTCTAGTATAGAGGCTGATTTTTGTTTCTTTGTTTAGTTTCAGTTGGTTGACTAACTTGTTGATTTTCATTCATGATGACACTTTAACATATTTTCTTTTATAAATGGACCCTAAAGAGTTACATTTTTATTAGATTGATATTCCTAAGGCAGCTTCGTGAATCTGACCTGAGAAAAATAAGAAAGGCAGATTTAAGAATTCACTTATAATTTACTGGTACTAAGTACTTTTTAAAATTACAGGCTAACAAAATTAATTTGGAATGGGATCTGTGGCTTTATTACAGGACATAATATCCCAACACTAATTCAAGACTGATTCAAAAAAGGAAGAATTTTCACAGAAGGATAAATCAACATGATATGAGGGGTACAAAAGTAACCATGATTGTTCTACAATTTTTCTGTAACATTCAAATAATTGCTATTATTTGACCACCTTCAGTATCTTGTTACTTTAAAACAATTAAATTTCATAATTTATATATCTTAAAATAAGAATCACTGTCTAATAAATTAATAAAGACATGTTTGCACATATTTTTCTTTACTTTCAAACACTTTACTTTCAAATACTTTTCAATTATCTTAGATAATTGAATGATCAAACAGTACAGAAATCTTTTGTTTTATTCTGCAGATAGCACCAGTCTACAAAAAATTGTGTGATTTATTTTATTTTTCTTTTTAGCACTGATGTTACTAACCTGTCTCAACTGTTTGCCAATTTTCTATTTATAAACTTGGCTTCTTTTAGTCCTAGTGTTTAGTTGAGACAGTGTAAGCAAGATTAGTTTGTCATACCTGGCCTAGAAAATTCAGCTCATGAGAAATCTTGTCCCCAAATTATAATAATTTAGAGTTTTATTCAAGGCCATTGTGTGAAAAGAAAGCCACTTGGGAGTGTCTTCATGAAAGCAGGGATACTAAGAAAAAGTGTATTGATTACATAAATATATGGAATTCCCCAATGAATACTGCCATTTCTGCTTGCAAGTCCAACTCAGCAAAAGATTATTTGAGAAGTAAATCGTTGCCAAGAGTCCTTGAGTTCCAGGTCTGCCTTGTACACACTAGTTTTTGAAATAATACCTAAAATATCATCACTATTTTGTAGAAATCAGCTGGCTGAATTACCTAATAAAGATTGAGAAAATAATTCATTTAGTTTGGCATTAGTTTCCAACTTTCAAATACAAAGTTTAAATATTTAGTTTCTCAGAAATCAAGCCTTGGGGTGCCTGGGTGTGTCAGTCAGTTGAGCGTCTGATTCTTGATTCTGGTTCGGATCATTATCTTGCAGTTTCTGAGTTCAAGCCCTGGGTAGGGCTCTGACCTATCAGCAGGGAGCCAATTTGGGATTCTCTGTCTCCCTTTCTCTCTGCTCCTCCTCAGTGTGCATGTGCATCTGCTCTTGCTCTCTCTCTCTCTCTCCCTCTCTCTCTCTTTCTCTCTCTCTCCCTCCCTCTCTCAAAAATGAATAAACATTTATTTTTAAAAAAAGGTAATCGAGTCTTAAGTTGTTTTTAATTCCATCTTTTCCTTAATAATTGTGTATATAATTACAAATGAAAAGAGAAAATACTTTGAAGTTTTGCACCATACTTTTAACAACCCTGAAACTCATTCTGATATTTTGTACAAGAATCTGAAGTATACTGATTATAGCTTAAGCCAAATAAAGGAGTATGTTAGTAGAATCTAATGATATTTAACAAAGATGAGTATGTAGACCCCTGGAAAGGAGGAAAGAAGAAATACTCTGACACAGCAGCAAAGAAGTTCATGGGTCTTTTTGTTCTCTAACAAAATATTAGTAAATCCTAATCTCAATAGTTTCTAGAACTTAACTCAAATTTTCATGTGAAACTACCTAATCTGTTCAGTGCAAAATATAGATTGGTTCATCTAGGATCAAGCATGCACTTGGCCCAGCTGGTTATGAGCTACCAGGCAAGATAACATTGCTAACACAATTTCTCTAAGAACAACATGGATGAGGATCAAAGGTAGGTATTTTAACTTCCTAGCACACATATTTTTCCCTTCTCAGTTACATTTCTAAATATTTGTTCACATAACTTGCTTCAAACATCACACGCACAAATGATAAACATGCACTTTCTTCCCATCTAGAGACACAAAGCCCGTCCAGTTCAGTAAAATAGGAGTGGGATGGGGCACCTGGGTGGCTCAGTTGGTTAAGTGTCTGACTTCAGCTCAGGTCATGATCTAACGGTTTGTGATTCGAGCCCCACATCCAGCTCTCTGCTGTCAGCAAGGAGCCTGCTTCAGATCTTCTTTCCTCCTCTCTCTCTGCCCCTCCTCACTCTCTCTCTCTCTCAAAAATAAAGATCAAAAAATAGGAGTAGGATGGAGATAAGCCACAGAACTTCTCTTTAATTAGAGAGTTAATACTAATATTTATATTCATCTGGTTGAAGTACAGCATTTTACCATTTATTTTCTGTGTTTCCTCACTTTTAATTGTGTTCCTTGGCTTCTCCTCTCTTGCCTTCTTTTGAAGTAACTGAACTTTTTTTTTATACATATATATAATACAGTTTTAGTTTATTTTTATTTTTATCTTCGGCATTATTTTATTTTACTTTTATTTTTTAATACTCTAGAGAAAGGTTTCTCAACCTTGGCACTACTGACATTTGGGCCACTGTAGGGGTGGTCTTGAGTACTGTAGGAAATTAAACAACATCCCTAGCTTCTATCCATTCAATGTTAGTAACATACTCCTCCTTCAGGTGTGAGAGTAACGATATCTCCAGGCATTGCCAAATATCCCTTACAGTTGAGACTACTATTCAGGTAACATATAAAGTATGTCTTTAACTACTCACAGTCTACTTAAAGATAACATAGTATTCCCACCACCATTTTCCTTTTTTGTTTGAGTTGTCAACTACAAATACAAAATTATAATTTTGCTTATATTCCATAATAAAATTTTATGTTTTTTGGTTATATTCCATAATACATTTTAATTTTTGCTTTGAATAATTACCTCTTTTTTAGAGAAGAATAAGAGGATTTAAAAATTATAGTTAGATGTTCCCCACTGCGTGGAGAGCTGAGGTGCGCGCGGGTCCTCAGTTCTCTCCTAGAGTTCCACCTGCTAAGACTCCTTAATGACTGACTAAAATCAGGACTGGACTGTTAGCACCTGAGGGCTTTCCTGTGGAGCCCGGAGGGGAGTGACGCAAAGGACTTTTCTTACAAGCCGACATGAAGAAACGGAAGGACAGGAAGGCTTGTCCCCAAATGACGTAACTGTCCAGTGATGGAGCTGAGAGTGGAGCTCAGCAGTCTGTGTCTAGAGACTTGCACCAAAGGACGCAGTAGTGCCTCCTAGAGATGTTTTTCATTAATGGACGAGTTGTTGCATAGATTCACACACACTCTCGTACTCAGAACTTGACAAGCTGACCCTACAGTTCATATGGAAATGGAAACCAGAATAGCCACAACACTCTTGAAGAGAAAGAACAAAGTTGAAAGATGTTCATTCCCCAATCTCAGACTACAGCAAAACTACAAAAACTACAATAATCAAGACATAAGGCATAAGGATACACAGAGATCAATGAAATAGAATTGAATCTAAAAATAAACCCTCACATTTATGGTCAAACTGATTTTTTGACAAGGGTGCCAAAACAATTCAGTATGGTAAGAAAAGTTTTTTCAATAAATGGGGCTGGCACAACTGGATATCCACATGAAAAGAATGAAGTCAGATTATACCTCACACCATACAAATAAATTAACTCCAAATGGATCATAGACCTAAAAGTAAGAGTTAAAACTATAAAATTCATAGAGGAAAACATAGAAGTAAATCTTTTATGACCTTGAATTTGGCAATGGTTTTGAGCAATGTCACCAAAAACAGAAGTAATAAAAGAAAATTATAGATAAATTAGACTTTAAAATTAAAAACTTTTGTGCTTCACAGAATACCATCAAGAAAGTAAAAAGACAACACACAGAATGGGAGGAAACCTTTGAAAATCATGTATTTTACAAGGAACTTATATCCAGAATGTATAAAAACCTATTACAACCCAGTAATAAAATGACAAATCCCCAGTTAAAAACGTGGGCAAGGAATTTGAATAAATATTCTCCAAAAAATACCTACAAATCGGCAATATATACAAGAAGTGATATCCGACATCACTAATCATTAAGGGAATACAGGCCAAAAGCACAATGAGATCCCTCTTCACACCAACGGGGATGGCTTCATCGATAACAAGCGATGAGGATGTGGAGAAATCGGAACCCTTATATACTGCTAGTAGACATGGAAAATGATGCAGCTACTTTGGAAAGCAGTTTGGCAGTTTCTCAAAATGCTAAACATGGAGTTACCAGATTACTCAGCAGTTCCAATCCTAGGCTGGTACTCAGGAGAAACAAAAACATATCTCCACTCAAAAACTTACACATGAATATTCACAGCAGCTTCACATATAAATAGCTAAAAAGTGTAGACAACTTATGTCCATAAATCAATGAATGGATAAGCAAAATGTGGCATATCCATCCACTCAGTGGAATATTTTCAGCCATAAAAAAGAACGAGGCACTGACACATACTACAACATGGATGAACCTTGAGAACATGCTAAGTGAAAGAAGCTGGTCACAAAAGATCACATATTGTAGATAAGGTCTTTAAAGAAGTAAGTAAATTACAGTGAGGTCTTCAGGGTGGGCCCTAGTCCAATGTGACTGGTAGCCTTATAAGAAGAGGAAATTTCAATGCATAGAGAGATGACAGGGCACAGAGAAAAGACCAGCTGAAGATATAACAAGAAGGAAGCCGTGTGCCAGCCAAGGAGAGAGGCCTCAGGAGAAACCATACCTACTGACACCTTGAACTTGGACTTCTAGCCTCCAACACTGTGAAATACTAAATCTCTATTGTTTAAGCCACTTAGTTTGTGGTATTCTGTTATGGCAGTCATGGCAAACTAGTGGTTGTTTGAATATGTAATGATGATGTGGTATATGAGAAAGGCCTATGTTTTGAATTATTTTATTTTGGAGGGTGACATCTTCTGATCACTCATGTCACCAATTATTAGAAATATGAGAACTTTCCATTTACAAGGACATGAGAGTATTATGCTAAGCGAAATAAGTCAGTCAGAGAAAGAAAAATACCATATGATCTCACTATCTGTGGAATTTAAGAAACAAAACAAACAAGCAAAGGGGAAAAAAAGAGGGAAGCAAACCAAGAAACAGACCCTTGACTATAGAGAACAAACTGATGGTTACCAGAGTATAGGTGATGGGGGTTAAGAAGGGCACTTGTTGTGATGAACACCAGGTGTTGTATGGAAGTGCTGAATCGCTATATTGTACACCTGAAACTAATATCACAGTGTATATTAACCAACTGGAATTTAAATAAAAACTTAAAAAATTATAGTTAGCCAAATATTTTCAATTTCTGATACACTTCGTTTCTTTCCAACATGAATTGCTTCGATTTTATTTTCTTTCAGCTTAAAGAACTTCCTCTGACATTTCTAGCAGAGCAGATCTACTGGAGACAAATTCTCTTACTTTTCATTGTCGCAAAATATCTCTATTTGATTGTATTCTTGAGGGATATTTTTTCCTGAATATAGATACTGGGGTGACAGTTGTTTTTATTTTCTTTCAAAGCTTTCAATAGGTTGTTCATTGTTTTCTGTAATCCATTGTTTCTGATGAGAATGCAGCAGTCATTCTAATCATTGTTTTGTGTGAGATACACCTTTTATTTTTCCCTGACTGCTTTAAAAGTTTTGTACATATATTTCTATTTCAGCCAAATGTCTTTAGGTGTCATTGTCTTTGTATTAATACTGCTTGGTGTTTGCTAAATAAGTATTTCAAATATCAAGTGAATTTTTTTTTCCTCAGTCACTTGGAATTTATCCCACACACGCTCCAAAGTATGATTTAGGGGTCAGTATGCTCCACACGTATGACACAGGGGCTCCCTTTCCCTGGATCTGTCCTTTCATAGGTATCGCCCCTTATTTTCTCTCCTGTGTGATTGACCTAAATTATGCCCTATAGATATGCAAAACCTCAAGACTAGGTTTTCTATCAGAGATTTAACTGCCCATCTTGCCCAGACTGGGCTTGTGAGGCTAGACACCATGAAAATGGGAAAATCCTCTAGGACCTGCGCTTCTAAATGCCATTTCCTGCCCAGTTTCTTACTTTATTCACTCTACAATACCTTCAATTAGTCCCCTACACCATCCAGATTTTGTAGTCATTTTCTCTGGAAGGTTTGGTTTGATTAAGACCAAAGTAGGGCTGTTAAGAACCCTACTTAAATAGAAAAGCAAACAAACAAACAAAAAAATATTTTTAGCAAGATGTTTATTCATGCTTCTATAGTATAATACGAAAAAATATTAAAACCTTTTGACTCCTCTGACTAATATTCGAAGTTTGTCTTGTGGTGAATATGTATATGTTGAAAGGATTTGAGGAGAGAGAGAAAAAGAGAAAAAAATGGAGGATAATAAGAGAGTTGAAGGGAAAAATAAGATATTATATCATTAAGATGCATATATGTGTGTTACATATTATAAATATGTATATATAACATATAGAGATATAGATATGGATACAAAATGTTTCAACATTAAGAAAATCTGAGGTATCCGACTCTAAATAAAACAGATAAGAAAATTTATTTGGTTGAATAAAGGCATAAATATTATAGTTGTTCATATGACTTACTACTTATCGTATATGCGCTATTTCCAAATGGCACTATAATGATTATATGTAAAATGTTTCAGAGTAATTTTTAATAAACGCTTATGCAAAAACACTAAGCTATACAGAATACATAAGGAATTAGAGTTATTTATACAAATGTTGACACTCAGAATGTTAAAAAAAAAAGAGTGAAAAAAAGAAAAAAACAGAATTAATATTCCCTATCAGAAAAATCTATTCTATCCAAAATCTGTATGGCCCGTTAGAATAGATGAGTACCCAGACTTTAGTCCTAGACAGTAAGTTGCAGTTTACTTTATGGTGGTCTTTCCTGTCTCATCATTTGTGTTCGGGGCACTTCTGGTTCAGTGACGCAGGTTACTAGTTAGAAAGCCAAGATACCTGTTCTACTCTGTTACTAGTCCATAAAGGCTGAGACCAAGGCTTCTGATCACACAGATTCCAAAGAAAATATCAGTGCAAAGCAAAACTTAGATGTAAACACATTTAATGGAATTACACTAGCATCTGCCAAAACCTAAATTTGCCCACCATTTATATATATACATATATATCTAACACCTAGAGCAAGACTCCTTGCATGTTTAGATGATAAAAAATGTTAAACAAATTAAACTCTAATAGATAGGATTGTTAACTTTAAGTGTCACATTTCAAATACAAATGTTTTCAGAGAATAGGCTTAACTTTTACATTCTGTTTTCCAGAAAGATCCCTTCATAAATTCATATATGAGTTTAAACACCATTAATATTTTCCTTCTTATAATGGGTAGTAACTAAGGAAAGTTTTTATTTGCTTTGTATTAAGAAGACTTTAGAAAGTGCTCCTTTATTTAAGTGTGAAATAAAAAGCCATATTGCAATTGCTTATTTTAATGTCTTTTCAATTAGCTGCAGTGTTTCCTAATGGTTGTATCTGCCCCCTGTGTTTGTGTACACTTGTGTCTGTGTCAGAGCAAGACTGAGAACCAGAGGGAGACAGTGAGTGAAAGATGTATCCCACGTGCAAGGGAGAGTTAGGGGTGGTCCTCGCACTTCTGTGAACTACAAACCTCTACCAATATCTGTATTAAATTAGGTTTTTTAGTTTTTAACCATACCTTCTCTTTTAAAAGTCAATTTATTTATTTTGAGAGAGAGGCAGGGAGAGGGGCAGAGAGGGAGAGGGAGAGAGACTCCCAAGCAGGCTCCATGCCCAAAGAAGAGCCCAACGTGGGGCTCAATCCCACTGCCATGAGATCATGACCTGAGCTGAAATCAAGAATCAGACACTTAACCGACAGAGCCACTCAGATGCCCTAATCAAACCTATAAACACAAAATTTCATGGCCCTTAGTTCCTGCAAAAGTTTAAATGCTGACTTCTGAGTGAAGGTAATAGTAAAGCAATGAAGGAATTATCCAATTCTGCCAAACTTTTATTTCTAGTGATTTTCAGTTCTGGCAACAAATATTCAGATAATCAGCTGTAATTTTTATGATTATCTATTTAGTATAAAAAACAATATTTGGAAAGGAACCAAGACTAGGTCTTATGAATGGAGATGAAAATCTTGGTAAGAAAATTGACCTGTGATAGCTTTTCTAACTCTTAAGCAGTATGTATGTATGTATGTATGTATGTATTTATCTATTTATTTATTTATAATTTTTTTACTTTAGAACTTTCAGGATGGCTGAAAATATCAAGTTGTATGCAGCTATATACTAGTAAAATTACATTGGTAAATGGTAGGGCACTGCAATAAAACTTATTTGACACATCTTGAACATTCATAATAAAATAAAAGTATTTTAACACAATCTGACTACAGCTAAGATGTTTACTTTTGAGATCGCTTTAGTGTATTCTGTATTTTTTATCTGTTGTGAAATGAAGACAACAAAATAAGTAGTAAAACCACATTGTGTCATAATATTTCAATATTACACTGAAATACAGTGTTTCTATTTGCTTCAAATACTTATAGGATGACAATGTGTAAATGAACTGATATTTTATGCTGATCAAACTGCTTTCCTATTCAAATCTACCTTGTGTAATTTAAATCTCATGGACAGTCAGTCTGGGGTGTTAGAGCATATTAGTACTATGTATAAATCAACTACACCCAAATTTGTAATTCTGGCACTTTATTCCTTTTCATATCTAATTGCTTACTCAAGAGAGCTAGCTGCATTTTAATAAAAATCCCATGTAATGTGTCTGAAATCAAATTCTATGTCACCTATAAAACATACTCCCCCCATAATCATCCATATTTCATTAAATACCAAAACCCACACATGATATCTTAGCAAATCCTTCAGGCTCTTCTTCTAAAATACTATAATGTATATATAATTTGTCACCATCTTTACTGCTACTATCCTGATCCCGACAACATAGTTTTTTACCAGGATTTTTCTATTTAACTGGTCTCCAACCTTCTTAGTCTCTTCTCAACAGAGCAGCCAGAATGATCCCTTTAAACATAGACTGATTGGATCATGTTGCCCCTCCACTCAATACCCCAAAAGGCTTCTAGTTTCACTGGATTTAACTTCCAACTGCTAACCAGCTGCTGCAGGACTTCTGTGATCTATGCCATGTAACTTCCATGACCTCAATTCCAAGCACTCTATCCCCTTGCTCTCAACTTGAGTCATTCATCTATTTCATTGCTGTTCCATGAACACACCAGTTGTATTTCTGCCATCTTTAGGTATTTGTAGATGCTGTTTTTTTTGAAAAGTAAGTACTTAGCATTCATTGGCTATCAGATATACAATACTTCATGACTCCCATCATTCCTCAGATTTTCAATCTTCCTTTATTTTACCATATAGCACTCACCATCATCTGATAAATTATATATCTGCATATTATATACCTCTTCCCACTAGAACACAAGGTCCCAGAGAGGAGAGACCTTTTTCTCAAAACTATTTTATTCTGGGTGCCTGGGTGGCTCAGCCGGTTGACGTCTAAATTCGGCTCAGGTCATGATCTCGCGGTCTGTGAATTCGAGCCCTGCGTCGGGTTCTGTGCCTGACAGCGCAGAGCCTGGAGCCTGCTTCACATTCTGTGTCTCCCTCTCTCTCTGCCCCTCTCCCACTCGTGCTCTGTCTCTCTCTGTCTCAAAAATAAATAAAACATTAAAAAAATATTTTATTCCAAGTGCATGAAAAAATGAGAGGCACTACATACTATGTGCTCAATAAATGTTTGACTAAAAATATATTTTTTATCAAAATATGCTATGTATTTCCCAACTTAAAAAAAATCTTTAACATGATAGGTCTTCTAATTAATGCCTCATTCATTTTCTTCAGTTGGAAATAAAATTTCTAAAATATTAATTATATTTACTGTTTCTATTTCCTCACATCCCATACTCTTCTCAACCCAGCTTTTGAACACGGATCCTCACGTGACCAAATAAAATAGTTAACAGTAAGATTTCATCATACTGAAAT
Source organism: Paradoxurus hermaphroditus (assembly GCA_004024585.1). Lineage (NCBI taxonomy): Eukaryota > Metazoa > Chordata > Mammalia > Carnivora > Viverridae > Paradoxurus > Paradoxurus hermaphroditus. Next base: position 11,430 of record PITB01018605.1, read on the forward strand.
GATAAGCATCGTTTGATAATGCTATTTATATGTTCTTTCTTACTTTGTCTCTAGTACAGAACTATTTCTTAATTTGCTGCCTATCACACTGGCCAATACTCAATCTCTTTTACTGGTTGTTTCTTCTCTTTCTGACGTGTAAGTATGGAAGGAAACTAGTGTTTCATTTTTATCTCTCTCCTTCTCTCTCAATACACACACACACACACACACACACACACACACACACACACACACATTAAGTAATATCATCCTATCTCGTATCTTTAGAAATTATCTTACTAAGATCTAAAATTTAAAACCTTAATTTTTCTTTTGAACTCCAGACTTGTATATCAGTCTACACCTTCTCTCCCCTTGTATGCCTAAAAGTTAAAAGGTTATCACATTTAAAGTTTAGTTCATTTTTTCCTCAACATGATATACCACAAGTAATCCCATTCTCCATACAGAAGATCATTGTCCTCCTAGCTAGTCAGGCTATAACGTTAGAGTTAGCTTTAACATCTTAAATCTATCCCAAGCCTAACCACTTCTTATCTCCAACACTAGCCAAGACATCATCATCTCGAACCTACACTAGGTCATTAAACACTACCTTGGGTTTTCTGTTTCTTCTCTTGCCCTATCCCAGATAAATCTTCACATAGTGCCAGAGAATTACTTTAAAACATAAATAAGATTATGTGACTTTCAAGTGTTCAAACATTTCAATGATTCTGACCTAACGTACAATCAGTTTCCCACATAATCAAACTAACTTTGCCCCCCCCCCAACCTCTAGCCCTTTCTTGAGTGGAAAGCATATTTCCTAATCAACATACAAGTTTTGCTCTTCCTGTTCACCTGTTCTGTACTGATTGATCTTTTCCTAGACTTCAAGTGGCATGCTCCCTCAATTCCTTTTGCATCTGCTCATCTTTTACAGAAGTCTACCTTTATCTCAGTATTTAATAGGTGTTTCTTTCCCTCTCTGCTCTTATTCTTGTTGCGCATATAATTATATAGTAATTTCTTTTCCATTTCTGGAATTAGAATGTCAGTGTCAGGACCACATAAGTTTGTGAAGCACATAGTGAACCCTCAATAAATATTTGCTTAAATGAGGAAAGGGATGAAAAGATGGATGACTCACAAGATCCAACCTTAGACAAAAACGAAGAATGAATGGTTAAATTACTTTCAAAATATCACATATATCCCAGAAAATAGCACATCTACTTTCACATTGCTTCACAATGGTACATGCTTCTGTGTCCCTACATATATATTGACCTCATGACTTCCAGAAGCCATGCCCGAAGACTGGGAGGAAGAGAAAGAGAAATGTAAATATGCCTTCCACTTATTTGAAAAAATCCTTCCATTTTTAGATATCTTCGTCTCAAATTTCTAATTAAAGATTATGTCTCTTACAGATCACTTCTATTCTTATTTAAATATGAATTGTACCAGTTAGATGAGTAGGCCATATTTTAATTAAGAAGATGTGACAGAGAGTAATAGAGTAAAACACAGTAATCCAGAAAAATTTAATCCGTATATTAGAAAATTTCCTCTCTACACATATATAAGGAGAGTGTTTGAAAGATGACACAATTTGTCGTGGTCCATTGAGTACTATGCAGACAATGTAAGAAGCAAAGTAGTACATTAGGCTTTAAGTCAGAAAATAGTGACTAGCTCAAACTGAGTCACTAATTAGTTTTGTGACCTGTGGCAAGTCACTTAACCTCTCTGGATCTCAGTTTTCTTATCTATAAAATGAAAGTGTTGGATTCAATTATCTCTAAATTTCATTCCATGTCTGAGATACTCTAAGGATTTGAAAAAAAAACTCTGGGGATTCAAAATGATAAATACTATCATTGTCTACGAAAAAGAGAAATATGAATTTATCAAATTGGTTAACTTTATGCCTTAGTCAAGCTAAAAGTATGAACAAATTGAATAGCCATATGGACTAAAAAGTTATTATGCTATATAAGCATCAGTCCAATTTTAAATAATATGATGCAGGGATAACTAATAGTATTAATAATAATGAAAAGAAAAAGAAAATATGACTTGATACTTACTAAATGATTTATGAAATGGTTAAGAAATCACTTTCTGGGCTAAAGTGGCCTTGAATGCAATATGTATAGATGATGTTCCTGTAATATTCCTTCCTCCATCTTATATTAATATTGAATAATCTTGAAAATAAAAATTGAGAATTATTTTTCTATACTGTCCTCCAGTTCCAGCATCAACTCCTTCTCTTTCAAAATCTCTTACTTTCTCTCATCATCTCACCTCCCTAACAGAATAAACATCCTATATTTTTACCTTTAATATCACTCTGAAGATACTTTTAAACCAAGCTATTAAAGTGAATCTTAATGATAAAGGAAAATAAATAAGAAAGTAAAATTTTAAGAAAGAAAAAAAAACAGTATCCATAATATTATTACTCCAAAGAAATGTAAATAAGTTTTCTTTGGTTCTGCAGACAATTTTCTGGAATTATATTGTCTTTTATGGTAGCCATTAGCCACATGCAACTGTTGAACTCTTGAAATGTGGCTCGTTTGAGATGATACGTGTAATGAGCTTAAAATGTACATTGCACACAAGACACGGTATTCCTCCAAATAGAAATATCTCATTATCTTTTCATATTGAATACTGAAACAACATTTTTGGATAATTGGGTAAAAATAAAACATTATTTTCACTTACTTTTCTAATATAGTTAGTAGAAAATAAAAAAAACTTATACAACTCAATATCAAAAAAAAAAAAAAAAGGCAATCCAATTAAAAAATGGACAGAGGACCTGAATAGACACTTTTCCAAAGAAGATATACAGATGGCCCACAGACACATGAAAAGATGATCAACATCACTAATCATCAGGGAAATGAAAATAAAAACCATTTAGCATTTTAGAATGCTAAAATCAAGAAGAAAAGGAGCAACAAATGTTGACAAGGATATGGAGAAAAAGGAACTCTTTTGCACTGTTGTTGGGAATGTAAATTGATATAGCTACTGTGGAAAATAGTATGGAGGTTTCTAAAAATATAAAAAAATAGAAATACCACAGCATCCAATAATTTCACTATTCGGTATTTACACAGGAAAAATGAAAACACTAATTCAAAAAGATATGTGTACTCTCTGTGTTTATTACAGCATTATTTACGATAGCTAATACATAGAAGTAACTTAAGTGTTCATTAATAAAAAATATAGAATGGAATATAAAAAGGGTGAGATCATGCCATTTGTGACAACATGGATGGACCTACAGGGCATTATGCTAAACGCAGTCAGGTTAGGAAAGGCAAATACTATATGATTCCATTCATAAACGGAATCTTAAAAAAATGAATAAGCAAACAAAAGTAGAATCAGAACTATAAATATAAAGAACAAACGGATATTTGCCACAGAGGAGGGTTGTGGGTTATTGGGCAAAACGGGTATACAGGAGAGGGAGATACAGGACTCCATTTATTGAAATAGTAAGCCATGGTAAAAAAAAAAAAAAAGCAGAATGTAAAGAATACAGCCAAATGTATTATAATAGTGATATATTGGGACAGATGGGAACTATATTTGTGGTGAACATAGCATAATGTATAAAGTTGTCAAATATTAAGTTGTACACCAAAAACTAAGGAAACATTGACTTTCAACTATACTCAAATAAAGAAAAATAACAGTAATAAAAATAAATGTGATTCACATCATATTTATAATGGAAAACACTTATGTAGAATGTTAAATATTATGTTCTTATTACAGTCATTTCAATAGGTAGAGATAGTATTAAAGGTCATAAAAATGCTTAATGAGTTTTGTTTCCAACCAAAGTATTTTTATTATTATTTTTATTAATAACATCTCATGGGATTTAATGCATTGATTATATATAAAGTTTTAAAGGAATCTACTGTTATATGTGTCTTGATATACATGTACCACAAGCCCATTATTTTCACAATATAGAATGGATTAAGAATGATTTCCTTTAAAATGTTATCATATATTGATTTTTAAATTTTCTTAATTTTCAGAGAATCCTTGTAATGCATCTTTCCCTATAAGTTTCTGTGAATTAGAATTTGAATGTTATGGTGCTCTAAAATAGCATACTTTAATCTTTAAGGAAAGTGAAATACCTGCATGAAATAATATAAAACCATAAAAAGAGGTAATCTTTAAAATATACATATCTTATTTTTATATGTTACTCCAAATTATGAGTATTAAGGATGTATTTATGTTTAATTTTGCAATTCCACTTAACGCTTTCCATTATTCTTGGGCTTAGAAGATAACCTTTAGTAGTTTAAAGTTATCATAACGTGTGAATTTTTACTAGGTATATTTTATATTTCATTATTTTATGAAAAAAGCCTTCACTATACATAGTTGTATATATATATATGTATAACATAATACATACAAACATATATATATCCATTTTATTTCTTCATTAAACATAATTAGATAATTGAAAAATAAATTTTTGAATACTAAAAGATAAAGAATAACACTCATCAAAATATTTTTGAAGAGATGTGACAATATAAATGAGTTTTGCCAACAAGTAGATGCTTTAAATTTTTCTCTTCAGAAATGGATATTTGATCACAATCAAATACATAGTTTAAAAACAGCAATTTTGGCATCAGATTTTAATATAGATTCTTTTTTATTTGACAGGCATGATGCTTGGTCATGTTTACTTCAAGGGTGACATAGTTTGCAGAGTTGTACTAATAAAAAGCATTGTTGAAAAATAATTAGAATGAGAGCATTGCCACAGCAGAAGGAAACTTCCTTCATTTTGCTTTAGAATTAATCAAATTCTTGACAGCTAACTTCCATCTATGAATTTATAAAAGTAGTTACTCTGGAGTTTAATGCTTTTCTCCATTATACAAATGATTCTGCCATCTATTAATTGGCATTTATAATCTTACCTGGGTAAGGTTACCTAGAGGCACCTGGGTGGTTCAGTCAAAGCATCCGACTCAGTTTTGGCTCAAGTCACCCTCTCACAGTGACAGCTTGGAGCCTGGTTGGGATTCTCTCTCTCCCTCTCTCTGCCCCTCCCCTGCTCACTCTCTCTCTCTCTCTCTCTCTCTCTCTCTCTCAAAATAAATTAATTAATTAAAAAAAAAAACTTACCTAGTGTTTTACTGAATTGCTGTGCAAATTAAATGAGATAATTCATATAAAGTACATAGCATAATCACCAGCACATAAAAAATATGTAATAAATGGTATTTTTCAGATATCTAACTTATAACCTATTCTTGTAATCACAGTACCAAACACAAGGGAGTATCTGTCATTTTATGAAGGCTAATTTCATTTTTAGAAAACATCTCATATCTACTTTTATGCATGTTTGGTTTCACTGGAATCTGGAGAAATCATTTTAAAAACATTTATATATTCATGATTTGAATGTTAGGGTAAAGCATATGAAAGAGCTGGGTTAATTTGGCATCTCATTCCAATATATCTATTGAAAATAAACAATCTGCAGACTATAAAATAGAGGGTTATGGATAGATGAATAAATCTACTCTTTGATGAGGAGAATAAATTTGAATCACTTTCCTTGACATACTGTCTGCTATTCCTTACTGAATGGAAGATAGCTTTCTCATTTATTGGGAACCTCTAATTTAAAAATTTTCAAAAAACCTATATGCTCCTGGAGAAACTAACTCCTAAGCACCATAATGATGAAGGTAATCTCACTCCTCAGAAAACTCAAATTTTTGATTTTTCATTTCAAGTAGTTCACAGGTACAGCAGAGATTAAAAGCTGTTGGCTCATAAGAAATGCTTCGTTTTACCCAACTAATTATTTACTACCCACTGTGGGTTATGCAGTATACATTAGAATATACTTTTTGGCTGCTCAGATTTATTTTTCTTTCAATTATAATTTATCTGTACTCCATAAGGCTCAGCTTTCAATTAAGAAATGTTATTCCTGTTATTTCTTTATGTGCCCTCCTCCTCCTCCTCCTCCTCCTTCTTCTTCTTCTTCTTCTTCTTCTTCTTCTCCTTCTTATTTTTGTATATGTTTGCTTATTTGCTAATTTTCCCCTTTTAATAGACAAGGAGAGCATTTATCTCTTTGAGTCTCCAGATAATTTTTTTTTGTAAGTATGGTATTTCAGACACAGAATGACTTTCTTACCTTTATAGATAATAAAACTAAGATCTAGAGAGATAAGTGATTGGCCACTAATTACAAAGTAATTGTGATTCAGTTTGAACTAGTCTCTATTTTCTAACACACATGAGAAGCACATAGTCCTGCTAGTTTTACTTAAATATATTTTTTAAACTGCTCTCCTCTTCATCATCAATATTACCGCCACATATCAGACCATAATCTTCTCCTGTAAAACTTAATCAACTTAATCTGAAGAGGTCTTCCCACCTCCATCTGTGCTATTTCATAGCTATTAAATATATTGGTATATAATCCCTTTTCCTCCTTCTCATTCTTCAAATTATAATCTTAGATGAGGCATTAAGTAAGACTAAAACCAGAAACAATATATGAAAGTTGTTAAGTCTAGTACCTATTTTTAAATTCTCTTAACCTCTATCATAACAAAAGTAAAAGATGAATGATATAAACTCTATGCAGTGCATGCAGTATATGGCTGATATCCTTAATTTACAAAGAATCCAATGAAAGAAAGAAAGAAGAGGTGATAGGAAAATACGAGAAAGATTTGTCACTAGATTTCAAAGTGATGGTGATGTGAATGACAATCCCTGTATTCTTACCTTATCATGTAATCATATCTGCTGGGTTCAATTAATCTTCATAAACCCCTATAATGTATGTGCTGTTAATCTTGTTACTACTTGAGAAAAATGAGTCTCAGAAAATGACTTGTCCAAAGTATGTTCCATTGCATTCATGGGTCTGAGACTGTATGATTACTCAGGCCAGACCATGGTTATGAGATATATTTACACTTTAGGTGGTCAGAGAGCCTGAGATATTGTGGAGATGTTGGTAATATATATATATTTTAATGATGTCAATTTTTGACATTCATTGTCCCAAAATGCTTCATTGGAGAGAAGAGTGCAAGTGGATGGAAGAAAATGATCAATTTCTAGAACTTTCCAGATCTCTTTCCCTGGGCTCTTGTTTTCAAACAGAAAGACATAAAACTTTGCCCTTCTTTATAACCAGAGGCAAAAGAAAGACTGGTTATAGATAGGTAAGTAAGTAGATAGATAGATGATAGATAGATAGACAGATAGATAGATAGATTAGATAGATAGATGATAGATAGATAGATAGATGATAGATAGATAGATGATAGATATATTTTTAAAATATAAAACATACATTTGATGAATTCAGCTGGCTGGGGTAATATTTCACTGTATCTCTTTTAATATCAAAATGTCTCTTAAAATTTTTAGAATCTAGTTCCTATTTTGAGGGAAATTCTAGCAGTCAGAAATTTAATGAATTATTGAAGTCTACAATTTTTGAATCATTAAATTCTGTGTTTTCTCACAATGATTCAGGATAGTGTTATCAGATGACATTAAAAAAATAAATGAATAAATGATGAAGTATATTAAAGTTTGTCAACAAGATTATCCAGCAGTTAATATCTATCCTGGGATTATACTCATTGTTAATATTTTCTTAGTGTTAGGTGATATTAAACTTAATTTATAATATTAAAAAAATATATTTTGAAGTTGACTTCCATTTGGGTTATTCATGGCATAATCAAAGATACTACCTCATTTACTATGAAATTTCATTTCCTTTCATATGGACACAAAAAGCAGAATTGAGAATCTGGCAACAAATACCAGTTCTAGCACCTAATTTCAGGGATTTCAATGTCCACCCCCAAAGTCTGAATGCACACATAAAATTCACTGGGATTATATGAAAAGAAAACAATAGCAATTTATGTAAGAAAAAAATAGGACTAGATATTTGAAGACAAATGAAAACATCTTTTGATTTTAACAATAATAATTATTTTGATTAAACAAAAGAAACAATAAAAATGTATTTGACTTTGATGGATGAAGAGATGCAATTCTTAAAGTGACATTCCTTATTTAATCATTTATTTGGCCATTTGTTATTTGATTCCTCAAATAATCATTTCTCATCTTAAAAGACTTTCTAAAGGATGAAGAAGACCCTGTGTATATATTTGATATTATTTTAACAAGAGAGAACATTGAAAAAGTTTGAAGACGTATTTCCTCTTTCAATATTACCTTATAGAATTTTTTTTCTAATCAAGTGTAATTTTGCTTTATATAAAAAATCTTAAAAACTATTGAATCTCTAAAATTAAGCATCTTTAGTCAAGATTTATAATTACACGAGTCTTCAAAATAAAAGTTTTCAAATATTAATATATTATATTTAACAGAGACCTATAATTTATTCTGAAATTCCAACTAATAATTCAAAGGAATAGAAAACCATAATGGACTTATTTTATCTACATCAGATATTTTAAAATTTAAACACATAATGAAGTAACAATCTCATTTCATCAAATAAGAAGTATATTCAATTTCATTACAAATGAACCAGCCACTTAGTATTACCACTGGCTCACGCATGCAGAGGAAGTTTAATTTTCTCTGTGTGTTCTGGGTGACTCCTTCCCCACCTCCTGGCACACCTGGAGTATTATAATCTTGTAAATGCAAAATTACATTACATTCCCTCCTCTGTAACTTCTTCTCAATCAAAACAAACACAATAGAAAAGAGAGTTATAAATATTCCCCATGGCAACATTCTTCCAACAGCTTATCAGCTCACTATGGTGTCATACTGTCCAATAATCTCAATATAAAATATCTTTACAAATGGGTTCTGTAGATTCTTTACACCATGAAAATCATTAGCAAGGATAATTAACTGAGACTGTGGTGATGAATAGAGCTGCATTTCTGATCAGTGTAATGAAGAACAGAAGCCACTAATTACAGATACAGAGCCTTGAAGCCACTGAGAAATGTGATTTAACATTGCTGCCCAGATTTCCACACAGCCTAATATAAGTGCACAATTAAAACAATAAAGTCTTCCCATAGATAATACTTTTGGGATCATTCCAGGTGTAAGAAATTGGACCCATCTGCACAAAGTGGCTTGCGATCTAATAAATAATGCCTTAAAAAAAAATTAAAGCTACCTAAATGTTTTTTTAGGTACTCTCATCACAACTTTGACCCTCTACTGGCTACATTACACTGGTAATTTCTTTGAATTTTCAGAAATTTATAAAGACTGCATCTTTATATGCAGTACAGAAACAGCTTAACAAAATTATATATGCATCCTTAGAACCACTTAGAATGGTCTCTTCCTTCGATACAAGGAAGGCATTTTTTCCAGCAAAAAAAGTATTATGTTGTAGAGAGGTATTTCCCAAAATTACATGTGACTCTTGTTAAAATTCCTATTACTGCAAAGTACCCTAGGCACCAGAATATATTCTAGAAGAGGGGGTTCCTGGGATGGTGAGAGCTCCAGATCATTCTTACCTACAGACAAGTCTGGTGCAGTAGAAAGAAACTGAGTGGACTTTAATCCTTGTTCACTGAATCCCAAATCTGCCATTTAATAGTTGTGTATCTTATCAAAAGTCATTTCTTCTGAGTCTCACAGATTCTTCGTTTGTAAAATATGGAAATATATCACTTCATTGGGTACATGTTACAGGCGTATAAAAATCACATATCGGTTCCCTTTCTTCTCACCTTTAAGGTTCTTTAATAAATCTATACAGTCATACTAATAGTAAGGACGTTATGAGAACAGCATATGCTTCACAACTAAAAGCACCTCAGAGTGTAGATGTCAGATAATTAGTCTTACTATAAAGAAGAGGGAGTAAATTTAAAAACACAGCCTTCTATTGTGTGCCTAGCCATTGTGTCTGACAGTATTAAATGAACATATCTGCATAGACAGTGCCCTTCTTCTGTTATACTTTTAGAATCTAGAAGCTGGTTTCTCCACTCTTAAATCAAGAAAATTTTGGCGTAATGTAGGGGCTTTAATCCATCATATGAAATATCTTATGATAGAATTATAGTAGTAGAAAAAAACCTCAGGATATGTCAAGTAATATTAAAGAGGAAAATGTTCATCATTAAAGAGTTATCGTATACAATGTCGAATATCCAAGTATTGAGAAACAACTCATTTTCATGGAGCACAAGAACATGTTTTGGATTCTACTACCATATTTCAGAGTAAGACCAAAAAGATAGTAATCGTAATAAAATGTTTATGATTAAGTTTGTTTTATGATTATCTTATTGATTCTGATAAGATTATAACTGATATGGTAAACTTCTAAAAATTGGTTTATAAGAAACCATAATGAAAGGAAGTTTCTTCCTTGAAAGAAAATGTGATCTTATTCCCAAAAAGTATAGTCTTTATCCCTTATCTGTAATAATATACCTGTTTACTTAACCAATATTTCTTGATGATACATATATAGGGAAACTAAGGTAATAAAGATTAGACACAGAAGAGGTCATAAGGTTCTTCAGTTCTACAAGTTATTTATAAACATTTTCACAAAAGAGTTCAAAGACTAAGAAAGATCTAACTACCTATGTGAGTCAGAGGAGGGCTAGATTATATACATATTGAATGACCAGGTGGACACTATAACACTTCACAACTTATTTAATGAAATCTAACAATACCAAGACTATTTCATAGTCATTTATTAATACTTATATAATTTCTTTATGTACCTACCCAATAGTAAAAATAAACTCTCTCCAAAATGAGGTTAAGCAACCAATTAATAAACAATATCTTGAGTTATTCTTTAGCTCTTCTCTACTTAATATTTCACAATTTCAACACCAAATTATTTTATTTGTGTTTTGATGATAAAAATTTCAGCCATATATAAAGCTGCTTTTTACTATTTATCATATTGTTCACCTCATGTCAAACGGGTTAGGTTTCACTCTGATGCGAGAAATGTCTTCTTACCATAGGCTTTACTATCTGCATTAATTTTTAATCCTACCACTTGTAAAGAAATGCGGTGACTCAATGAACAAATATTTTTGAACACCTAATTTTTGCCAGTCTAGGCCTTTGTGATAAGTTAATGAACAGAAGAACCCACAGAGCTTGCCTCTTACAGGAGAGAGACATGTAATAAATAAATGTACAAAAAACCCATATAACCTTAGACAGCAATAAGTCTGATGGAAAGAGTAAAGGAGGTGAAGACTGTGGAAAAGCACAGTACTAAGTAGACTTATCATGAGAGGCTTCCACAGAATAGTCAAACATTAATAAAAATGTGGAAGAGGTGAGGGAAAGAACAGTCCAGGCACAGACAAGAGCTGGTGCCAAGACCGGAAGGTGCCAGCATATAAAATGAACTGTCAAGAGTGATTTTTAATATCAAATAAATTAATATTAGAAATAAAGTCTCCGGGGTGCCTGCGTGGCTCAGTCAGTTAAGTGCCTGACTCTTGATTTTGGCTCAGATCATGATCTCATGGTTTGTGGGATGAGCTCCGTATAGAGCTCAGTGCTGACAGCATGAAGCCTGCTTGAGATTTTCTCTTTCCTCTTTCTCTGTCTCTCCCCTGCTTGCACTCTCTCTCTTTCTCTCTTTAAAAATAAATAAATAAATAAATAAATAAATAAATAAATAAATAACACAAACAAGAAAAAAATGAAACTTCTAAGTCATGACCCATGTAAACTATGAATACAGAGGTTCTGAATTAAATTTAATTTACTAGTTCAGAGCTTTAGGTCTCAAGACAAAACATACATGTCCATGTCTTTTTTCAACTAATCCTACTGGCCCTCTTCCACCCTGGAAAGGAATCCACAATTTTCGGCCATAAAAATGCTATTTCTTCACAAGTATCATCCACCCTTTTTGCAGATGGAAGACAAAAGAGAAAAATGATTGGATGATCAAGGCATATCCTGAACGTTTGAAACAATATAGGATCGGAAAATGAAGTGTCCAATTTCAATTTGTTAACAGTAATGATATACCTTACACAGAACCACTGATATTCCCCACCTCTCAGTCTTTTTCGTGGATATCCTTTCTAAAAAAAAGTCCCTCCTTATCCACGTTTTTGCTTTCTGCAGTTTCATTTACTCAAGGTCAACTGTGGTCAGAGCAGATGATCCTCCTACTGGAGGCTGAGGTTCTGAACTTCTGATACTATCCTCAGAAAGTCAATAGTAGCCTACCACGTACCTTTTTCACCTCACTTTGTCTCATCAAATAGGCATTTTACCATCGCATATTATCCTAAGAAGGGTAAGAATAGCACAATAAGGTATTTTGAGAGCAAGAGAGATGACATTCACATACTTTTATTAGAGTATATTGTTTTAATGGCTTTGTTTTATTATTAGTTATTGTTAATCTCTTGCTGTGCCTAATTTATAAATAAAACTTTGTCACAGGCATGTATTTATGGAAAAACAACATAGCATATATAGGGTTTGGTAATACCTGCAGTTTCAAGCATCGTCTGGGGGTCTCGGAATGTATTACCCATGGGTAAGAAGGGACTGCTGTAAAAGGTTGAGGGTTGTAAATACTAACTGCAAACTAGGTACCCAAGGTAAAATAATTGAATTGGACATAAAGCAAAGCTTTGAGCTTCCAAGACAACTATAAACAGAAAGTTTTAGGTTCTGTCATTCTCACAATAGAATAATAAAAATAAACAAGAGCATTTTCTGCTCTGAGCTTCAGTTCGTTTTTAAAAGTACTATTTTATATATGTCTATCTTACTATTCACCCATGGATAACTTCTATGTCTATGAAAACAGGGAACACTACAGAGGTCTGACAATATTCTATTGCTCTTCAAAGGTTAAGAAAAATATTTTTAAAAATCACATATAGTGAAAAACTCAAATATGGTAACGGTGCCTAGCATATAGTAAATATTCGATAAATGTCAGCACCTTTTTCCATGCCTTAATTTTCTTCACTCATTATCATTTGATATATACAACTAATCACACTACTATTTGGAGATGTCTATGAGGCTTTCCCTTGTGCATTAGAAAATGTGTTGAAATAACATTTGATAGAAATGTTCTATGTTAACACCAACAGTGTACTGCCTATGCCCCTAGACACAGAGATGCAACACCTCTCAGGGACTCACTTATTACCATATCCAATTAGTTTATTTACCATAATTAATTTTTTGGCAGTTTGCTATTTGAAACCTCAGGCTTAAACTATACAACAAGCAATTTAGAGGTAATTGTAGGAACACTGAAAAGCTTAGCTTGAGAAGAATATGAAACCAGCAACATAAAAATACCTCTTAACGAGGTAGGAGATAAAAAAGGCATAAAGCTAAAGAGGAGTTCAGAATCAAGGCTTCAATACATATGTTGAATCGTTATGTTGTATACCTGAAGCTGATATAATGCTATATGTCAATTAAATCTCAATTAAAAATAATAAAGAAAAAAAAAGTATTTCACTATCACTATTATGCCCCACTTCACCCTGTCTGTAAAGGAGAAAATTGTTTAACCCACTATTATTTAAGTTATTAATTGTAGAGAAGCATTTGAGTTTCAGTTATATACAAAAAGCCAAAACATATTTTTGAACACCATATCTCATTCAATAATTGCTTTATGTGTTTTATATTTTAAGTGCCTATGATGTAAAAATATAAAAAGAGTTTAGAAAATCATGAGAAAGGAAATAATAAGTTCAGGATCAAGATTAACAGATAGAAAGGCCTACAATGAAGTCTAGAGTAGGCTCAGAGACATATCAAAATGTTGACTCTGAACTTCCTGGCGATCAAAGCAGTTGAGATAAAATTTAGAGACACCGTATTTATAAGATTAGGGAAGTGGGAAAGGAGTGGGGCTGTGTTCAAGAGATATACCTTCTACTGATACGGAGGCCTGAGAAAAATGTCTCCTTTGGGATACTGTAGAGAGGAAGCTGTTCTATACATTGACTGATGTCCCCAATAACACTGACACAAAAGAAAAGCTAACAAGTTCCTTACGATTGTTTCTTTTAATGTCCATAACATAAGTTAGCAATAAAATGTCCCAGTGTAATTCAGTAAAAGCAATTTTATCAGGGGCCAAACATTGACATCCAAGAATATAGATCTCTGGTGGTCTCACCCCAGATTTAGTCCCTTGAGATCTAAGAGAAAATAACCTTTTTAGGTGTACAGAGTACATTGATCATGATGGGAAGAAAGTCTTTATTTCACTCTTTCTAAAATTACAGGATTAAAAAATGTTTTAAAAAAGGTAATTCCCCCAATTAAGCTTCAATAGAAATAATGCCATACTTCTATAAAGTATGTGAAACAGCATGATGGCTTAATGATCCATTCTCCAAAAAGGGAATCACCGTGGGAAATTTCTGGTTTGATTTCTTCCTTCCTGAGGCCAGAGCAGTAGTAGCATTTTTATCTGTCCATATTCTCTATCAAGGTTTACTTTGAAGATTTCAAAGGCAATGTTTGGAAAAATGAAAATAGCACTCATTTTTATTCCTTTTCAGTTCAGGTCAGCATGTAAAAATGGCAATCCTTTCAGTCCCAGAGAAAAAAATACTTTTAGACAAACTTTGTAGGTATTCTTTTTTTTTCTGAGAATAAATTAAAAGTAATGTGAAGGAACTATTATAGATAATGCATTGGCACAGTAGGGCACTAAAAACATAGCAGGTGGAGACCATCATAGTTCTCTACCAATTTAGACTTTGTACATTTAAGATGTGACACATTTAATGGAAGCCTTGAAGGCAACAATAAAATTAACTAATATACTCAAAGATAAAGATTTTAATTTTTTCTTTTAGTAATAGTTATTCTACATATTGCCAGAAGACTATAAAATAGTAATAGATTTCTGTAGGGTACTGATACATAGCATGAAATATATTCTCATTATATGAACACATTTTAGTCCCAATCTTTTTTCTTTTTCTTCCAGTATCAAGGGATTGCTGCTTTCACACACACACACACACACACACACACAAAGGAGAACATGAAGATCATATAACACCTAGTAGAGGTTTCCCTGGCAACAAAAATTTCCCATTCATCTTGCGGTTTCAGTGGATTCATTCAACATCCTATCACCTCACTGAAAAGCAGGGTGATGAAGAGGAGGAAAATTATCAAGGGTTTCCTTGAAGTAGGGAGGGAAGTATTTTAAATAAGGGCCCAGCAATTAGTTTTAGTTAACCGAATGTATGTCCCCGTATATCTTTTTTTTATTATTACCATGTTTTCTTGTTATAAAATCTTTGGAGAGAGAATTCCTTACAGCAAGTTGTTCATTTAAAATTCTCAGATTTGCATTTTATTGCTAACAGAATCACTTTTCCAATAACTCTCAGTAGATTAATATGTGAGGTTTTACAAGTTTATATGTTCTTATATACATAACAAATTCCCCAGGATGGTATTAGTATTGTATCATGCCACAACTGATTAGACAACATGTAAATCTAAATAAACCTTTTATATTTCATGTATAAAAGCCATTGATATAAAAATAATCTTATTGGGTTTCCATAGATTATATCTTAAATAATCTTTATGCTTTATTAACAGACTTTCCTGAAAGCTTTCTAACTCTACATACATTTAGAGTCATCTAATTTGTGTAACTCCTAAGAGAATTTCAGACTCGCATTCAAATTCTAGATTATATAACTAGCCTGAATTTCAGATTCTAAAATCTCAAAGTTTTTGAAAAACAAAACTTTCCCTAATTTAATTTAGGGCAAAATTTGACTTGAATTAATGATGATACTATATATGTAGTCTCTATTAAACACATTTAGTTGGATATTAATATAATTCACATGCAAATATGTATTCACACGGGTTCCTCAATGTATATACCACTATGCAATTTATGACCTTTTTGAAATACAAAAAATTCTGATTCTTTTCCCAAGGGATAGTGGGCCTACATAGATAAATCACCTTGAACAGATAAGAGCAGCAAATGGATAATTTGAATAGAAAGTAAGTGGACTAATTATTTTAACTCCCTAAATACAATAATGAATTATGAATCCATACTAATATAAACAAATAAGTAGGCAAAGAGAAAGCTCTCCTTACAACAGAAAGCTAACATATATATGGATGTGTGTATATGTTATGTATATATATGTACATATATATGTGTATATGTATATACACACACCCATATATATAAAACACACATATCATACTCTATGTAAATAACACAATATTTTATTATAATATCATATATTAATATTTATATATAATTTTAGATAATATAAATAACACACAAAAAAGTATATATTTTAATTACATATATGTGTATATATAAAATTAGAAAATCAATGGTTGATAACAATCATGGGGAACATTTGATGAACAATAAGATATTTACATAATTTCAAAATATCTTTGTACTATTTTTAATAGATTACATAATAAAATACAGTAACTTTAGAGTGGAAAAACCTGGTAGATATCACCTTAACCACCAGATTTAGCATCACTAAAACTGAGAAAATCAGAATCATTTTCCTCTTAATCTCTTTTACTGAGAACAACAATAAAATTACTCCTAGAGCACTCCTGCTACAAATGTATAAAGTAAATCTAATTATGATAAATTGTAAGATACATACATTAAAGGATATTCTATAAAATAACTGATCTTTGCTTCTTGAAAACAATCAAGATCAAACAAGAAAGACAAAGAAGAGCTGAGGAACAAACTTGCCAGATTACAGAAGAGACATGACACACAAATGTCATTTCAGATCACGGAATTTTGATAAGGATGACCTCTCATGAAATTTACTCCCATCAAAATAAATAATCTTGAAAATTATCAAGTGTGTGAAAATAGTGCTAATTTTTATTGCAAATAAAAAGAAAATTCAATTCTCTCTAAATAAATGCAACGGGGGGAATTATTTAATGAGGGAAGTTAAAAAGTGCCTTTTCTTTGACCATTAGCAGCTGGGAATAGTGGAAGGAAAAGAAGCAAATATATGACCATAATGGAAGAAAATGAGAAACAGTAAAAGAAAAGGAAATACAGGCAGTTATGGTGAGGGAAGTAAAAGTCATCTAGAAATAATCGGTCCTAGATATCCAGGAAACAACTTAGTTATTGTATTTTGGTATAAAACATAATAAGTTTTAGTCAATAGGAAAAAACAAAGTTTGAAACAGTTATATTTAAGAATATTTAAGTGACTCATTAGGTATCAAAATGTTAAAACGTGTTAAAAGCAAAGTGATTTTAAGTAAAAAAATAAAAAAATTCACGTCTATCTGTGAAATTGTAAATGTATTTGAGACCCAGTATTGGCTCTTTAAGTCAACAAGGGTCTGTTTCTTGTGGGAAAAGGTTCAAGTTCACTATAATGACCTATAGTTTTGAGAAACGAAATTCAAAGTTTAAAAAATATTAAAATTCAGATGCTTGAAATTTCAGTTACCTTATAAGCCTTATATTTATACATGACCACTGAACTGAGTTGATCCATACTATACTAACACTGCTACTACAAATATTATTATTATTATTATTATTATTATTATTATGGTTCACAAATAGTATTATTATTATTATTACGGTTACCCATCTTGGTTTCAGCAGAGGTAACATTTCTTTAAAAAAAAAGTAATTGGATTATAGATCTTCAAATAGTCACTAGATAGGGAGGTGTCGTCCTGGTAATGTTCTAACTTCTGAACTAAGTGTTGATTATAAAAGTAAGTTCATACGGGAAAAGTCATCAAGTATAAAATTGTGGTTTTGCAAAAGCGGTTTGTACATTACAACAGTAAAACTTCTTTTTTTAATTGCGGATTTAGGAAGAAAATACAAAGTATAATAAAGAAAAAGGAAAGAAGTATGTAGTAATACATGCTCATTTTCATAAACAATGCCATGGAAGATCTAAATTTTCTTTGTATGATTATTAATATGAATTATCTGAACAATAATTTTCATCAGGTCATTATATTAGCCCTCAAATTACATATATTTCTAACCACAAGCATAAACATTCCAAAAATTCCCTTCAACATCTTTGTAGCTAAATTTATTTTTCTAATATTTTTATTTGAAACCGTGCCCTTCAATATAGAAACAGATATTGAATTTGCCCACATTTATTTAGGTCTTTCCTTCACCTTCCTATCAACCCATGTGTCTTATTGTTAGCTCAGTGAGCTGGCACTAGCTTCCCACCTCAGGATGTTTACTCTGGCTAATTTAGCTACTGATCCTCTAATGCCTGGTATTTGGCAATAAAGTCCCAGTTGGAGCTTCCAACCAACAGCAGTTTGCATTTAGTTTCTGAATCCCTGTTTTACAATCTTAGTGCCTTCCCTTCCGATTTCATGAAGACTATTGCTCCTAGGGATACCTGAACCTGAAATGAACTGAAAATATTTTACAGCTTTTCAACTTGCCAGCGGTAGAAGAAAAATTCATACCAATCCCAGCACTCTGAACAGCTGTTGCTGTAAGGTGATGTTACTAAAAAATCCCAAAATAGAACAAGGCAAATACCATCCCTGCGAGGCTTCGACTATGTTTTGGAGATCTCCAGCTGGAAACTTAATTGTAATTTAAACAGAGCATACAGAAACAGCTTTCCTGCATCTCTTCACCATACTTTTATTGAATTGGATAATTTAATCAATAAGTCACAATACACTCTAATGTGGCACCGCGTAATATTCTAGGAGCAGAGAAATTTGATCTTTGCTGCCTATTATTTCCATCTACCCGCACTGCACTCCTCTAGGATTTAGATAATGTATTTTCCCATTCTAACCAAGTCTTTAAACTTGCAATCTATTTCCTCTTCTTTGTGTTAATGTTCATCAGCCCAAGACCATTAGGAACACACCTGGGTTTTTAATTCTTGCAACCAGGAGGGCAGGGAGAAATGTGCAACGTCTTGGTAAGGTGTATTAGAATTCTCAAAAGAAGCAGAACCAAAAGGATAGAGAGGGACATGGAGACGGACAGAAGGGTGGATTATAGGAGCTGGCTCAGGCGATAATGAGGCCAACAAGTCCCACAATCAGCCATCTGCACATCTGCAAGCTCGAGAACCAGGAAAGCCAGTGGTGTAATTCAGTGCAAATCAGAAGGTCTAAGAACCAGAGAAGGCAGTTGGTGTAAATCCTGCTCAGAGTCCAAAGGCCGGAGCACCAGGAATGCCCACTGTCTGAGAGAAGATGTCCCAGCTCACAGATGGAGAGAGAGAATTTATCTTTCCTCCACCTTTTTGTTATATTCAGGCTCTCAAGAGATTGGAGGATGCTGACCCACCCTGGGGAGAGTTCTCTGCTTTACTCAGTTCACAAACTAAAATCCTCATCTCTTCCAGAAACACTCATAGACACACCCAGTAATATTATTTTACCAATAATATTTTATCTGGATATCCCTTAGCCCAAACAAGTTGACACATACTACCAAGTACCACAGAGGGTATTAATAATGAGCCTATTACGGGGGCATCTGGGTTGCTCAGTCAGTTAAGTGTCCAACTCTTGATTTCCGCTTAGGTCGAGAACTCACTGTTGGTGAGGTTGAGCCCCTCATCGGGCTCTGCATTGATAGCACAGAGCCTGCTTGGGATTCTCTCTCCTCCCTCACTCTGCCCCTCCCCTGCTTGCTGTCTGTCCCTCTCTCTCAAAAAATAAACATCTTTTTATTTTTTTAAGAGCTTATTACACAATTTGGGTTTTGATTATTTGGTGAAGAGTTTAAGAAGGCAGGACTTTGCCCTGGCTTGTCTACTGTCTAGACATGGGAGATATTCAATAATTGAGTATCTCAAAGAATCTTATGTATACAAAGGATAAACTAAAGGAGGCTAATACTATAATTAATTAAGGAACAGCAACTTCTCATATTAACCAGGGAAGGTTTATACTTGGTATGTTGCAGCTTGGACAATGCTTTACCTATGTTCACACATGGTTATAAAGTGGTCTCGTTTTTGTCTTTATCCATTATGGTTACAGAGTGATGTTACCTAATTTTGAGATTCCATGAAAAGATTTATGTTCAACAAGAGACTCAAAGACCTATAAGTGCTAGGTTAGTTCTAGCACCACCAAGGTCTGGGCGAGAGGACTAGGTCACGTCCAATATGTCAAGGGCCTACTGTTTCTCACTTGTTTCTATTAAAGAATGTTCATAGAATGTAAAATAGTAAAGTATAAAGTGTAAAAAAATGAGAACTCCTCACAGAGATATTTATTCATTGATTCATTTACATTTTTACTTATTTTTGGAAGGTAAGGCAAAATGTATTCAATTTCCTTTCCGTCATATCATCCAAAGCATGCATGTGGTTACGGCAAGGATACAATTATTTTATGGCCTTCTACAGTTATATTTCAGTTCAGAAATGCATATTTGATTGGTGCAAATTTGAGAAAACATTTCTGGCTTGAGCCTTTACCCAGGATGAATATATCTTTACCCGTTTTTATGTGGCCTAGCCAAGTAAAGTACCAGAGGGCCTTGGCGAGGTCCTTACTCTCCTCAGGCTGTGCTCTGATGAGGAGTGTCACACCTTGGCCACCCCTCCAAAGCAAGCTGATCTGGCGGCATATTTTCCACCATCAGATCTTAATTCATGAACCAGGTATGCAATAATCTATATCCGGATCCTCGCAATGGCTAACTCAAAGCAATGGTTCTTCTATTCACATTGGTTTTACTTGGGTCTCTATCTTCTCGACTGTCAAGTACTGGAGAACAAAAGCTTCGTTCACCTCTACCAAATCCATGTCCTTAAGATTCAGTCTTGTTTTATTTACTGCCTCACTGATAGTAGAGAGAAGCCCAATATATCCATGATAGAGGAATCATATCCAGACACAAAACTGCCCATAATTCTTTTCTTTTTTTTCTTTTTTTTTTTTTTTTTTTACCAGCAACTTCACTAGCTATGGAAATGCCAGATTTTCCCGGTGTATTCCTTGAAGTGAGGGCCTCTCCTTTCTTGAATACTACAGAAAGTTTATTTAACCATTTCAGGCTTGTTTGGGACCCAGCATGCTCAGCTGCTTGCACTGCCTGTATTCCCTTCTCTGTCTTCACCTCAGTTGGTAACATCTCATTAGTAAAGTATGCAGCATCATTAGCAGCTTTTCACCTCTGCTGTGATTACAGGGCATATTTGTTACATTCTTCTTTGCCACTTTAATGTTTTGCAGCAAAATTCTCTGCAGTAATTCCCATGGGAAATTGGACATGTTGATCTGTTAATGTTGCTCACAATGAAACTTCCAGCTTAAAAGCATTTCCAAACTCGGGACTAAAATGCAAGTTTCTGACACAGTAGGGAACCTGGCTCATGTTTTTGGATCCTCCATACAATATAACTTTAACATCTTAAATACAAATTTCCTGACATTGATTCACAATGGACTAGAAAACAGAGCCACAAAGCCTATTAACAGGGAGGGTTTGGGTCTCTTTTGAGATTCCCACATCAAAACAACATGCCTTGCCAAGTATGCAGCATCTGAAGAACTATTTGCCAGCTTATTATAAAGCATCCAATTCAAATGCAGACAAATGGAAGACATACATTTAGCAAGGTATGAAGAGGCGGGGAGTGGAGGTTCTATGCCCTTTTGTGATGACTCCACCATCTAGGAGCTTTTATTTGTTAACCAAGCTCCAACCTCTTATTCATAGGGTTGATTCATATCGTTTATGATTCATAAACCTCTGATTTATTTCTCGTTCATATCAAAAAGACCTGCAAAAGAATGGAATTAACCTTTAAAATAGTAGAATTTTTCAAATTCTCAAATTCAAATTTCATCCTATTTACCTAGGCTGAGAATTTTTCAAATTTTCAAGTATCGTTTGAGGCAATGGGCAGTTGTTGGTAGTTTTAACATGTCTCCAAAATCTTGGCAAATAGAAGTTCAGTCTCTCCTACCCTATTATTATCTGCACTTGGAATTTTCTTTTTTTTTTTTTTTAATGTTCATTTATTTCTTAAGAGAGAGAGAGCACATGTGCTGAGAAAGGGCAGAGAGAGGGAGACAGAGGATCCAAAGCGGGGTCCTCACTGACAGCAAAGAGCCACATGTGGGGCCAGAACTCATGAACTGCAAGATCACCACCTGAGCCAATGTTGGATGCTTACCCGACTGAGCCACCCAGGCGTCCTGCACTTGGAATTTTCTATATATTTATTTTCTAAGTAAGGAAAATCCTGACTTAGAGGAAGTAAAGACACATGTTTAAAATATTGAGAGCAAATATATCTTTCAGTGCCATCACCATGCTACACTTAACAAGATCTATGTTTTATCCCAAATTCATAATACCTCCATGATAGGAACTGACTTAATCCTACTTGATTGGGATAATTGTTTGGTCAGTTAGTCAAAGAAGTAGTTTATAGTAGGAAGTAGAAACAAAAAAGTACACACACCTTAAAACTTTAGTTCAAATTAAAACATATGTAGCTACCGGATGATGAAAGGACAAATCCTTTTCTGTAGTTTGCTGATTTGTGTTCCATCTTTATACAGATAAAGACATCCTAACACCTCATCTGCAATATCTAGCGATGGTTTCATGAGAAGTAAGAGGTCTAGAAGGTGTGGAGCCGAAGAGAGGTGCTTACTAGGCATAGTAGTTTCGTCTACACATTTTTAAAAGGGAGGGGGGAAAGGGGGTGACAGATATTAAAGAGGGCACGTGTTGGGATGAACACTGGGTGTTATATGTAAACCAATTTGAAAATAAACTATTATAAAAAAATAAAAATAAATAAATTTAACTAAAAAAAAAAGGGAGGGGCGCCTGGGTGGCTCGGTCGGTTAAGCGGCCGACTTCGGCTCAGGTCATGATCTCACAGTCTG
Organism: Paradoxurus hermaphroditus; assembly: GCA_004024585.1. NCBI lineage: Eukaryota > Metazoa > Chordata > Mammalia > Carnivora > Viverridae > Paradoxurus > Paradoxurus hermaphroditus. The sequence continues at coordinate 34,428 of PITB01018605.1, forward strand.
TGAGTTCGAGCCCCGCGTCGGGCTCTGTGCTGACAGCTCAGAGCCTGGAGCCTGCTTCGGATTCTGTGTCTCCCCCTCTCTCTCTGCCCCTCCCCTGCTCATGCTCTGTCTCTATGCCTCAAAAATAAATAAATGTTAAAAAAAAATTTAAAAAAAAAAGGGAATTGAATGCTTCAGTTAACTGCAAAGATTACTTATGTGAAGATACATTGAGAGCT
>PITB01018606.1:0-34651 GCA_004024585.1 Paradoxurus hermaphroditus
AACAGGACCAAAAACATGTAAAAAATGGATTTTTGGGGGGAAGTACATCCCTTGTGAGCCAATGCAAGAATGTGGTAAAAAAAGGGTGACAGGATTTTATGGTGGGGTTCAGAAGCGTAGCATCTACACACAGCGAGGGAACAGCTCCATGCACTCCACACGGGTCAGGCAGCTACTGAGAAGCTCAGCTGAAGTCTGACGACTAGGACCGAAGGAGGAAAGGGAGGAACTTAGAAGACAGTCTTCACATGAGCAACGGGTCAGAAGTCAGGGACCCAGTTAAAGCAACACATGATAGTTTAATATGAAAAAGGTTAGGAGAGCGTGTGTGTTCCTATAATCCTGCAGAGATCAGTCGACATGGAGGAGAAGGAGATTCGACTATGGGTAGTAGAGGGAGGAGGGACGGGAAAGTTCACTGGGGTCAGGGGGTTTGGGCTGCAGTGGCGCGTGGGCACCGACATCTGGAGCATCCGAGCCGGTGCGTATGCTCAGTGCGATGGGCGGAGGGCTCCTTCCTGCAGGGACGTGGGCACAGGTCAAAGCCTAGCTTTCCTCCAGGACAGTTGCCTCAAGAGCTCCGGTGGGAGCAGCCACAGCACAGGCCCCAGTGCGGGGCCACCTCTCATGTGCTGTGACGGGGTCCTCGTCAGCGAACCACCAGTCAGTAGCGTCCAACAGTGCTCTCTTCGATGGCACAAATTTTAGTGGTCTGATGATGCCTGACACTCACGCGAAACTCTCCATACAGCTGTGCTGTAGCTGCAGGCGAGGCCTCAGCCTTCTTGGATCTCGAATTAAACATCCTTATGCTCTTACTCAGTCCAACCTCTCTTGCCTCCAGTCTGACGGAGCGCTTAAAAATGACTGCTTAGATATAATACGGTTACGGCACTCACAGAACTTTCTTCCGTGACTTGTGATGGCTAAGTCTCCCTTCCGGGATGATTTTTAGTTAGCCTCCTGTACAACGCTTGAGAAGCAGGCTGATGTCACCGTCCTGGCATCTCTTGCTTTCAAAATCCACTGTTTCAGGGCAAAACAAGTTCATGAAAAACACCAGCTACAGGAGGAATCAACGCTAAGAAAAATGTGAAGCTGATAAGGGAACAGAAAGAAATAGCCTAGGGGCTCAAATAGGCTCATTCAACTTCTCGTCAATGGTGTGTCTACCATTGGGTTTCTTTTAAGTGAAGCCTATGGAACGAACTTTACCGTCTTGAAACTTGAAGTGGGTCTCGCTGTTCTCTGCGAGTCTCAAAGGAAAACTCTGATCTTGAAGGAGAGCTGAACTTTTGCGGTTCAACTTTTGGTTAGGACTTTGAGATTATTTTCTTTTGCAGTAATGTACTACACTCTCCCTTAATGGAGTTTTTAACATGAACTTTATTCTGGACATGATAAATCTACTCTGAGGTGGGGTTTTTTTTTTTTTTTTTTTAACCCCCAAGAACAGAACAGGTTGCCATCAATCTCAGATGCTCTTTTCCCTTTTTCCCGGGTGTGACACCGGGGATAAGACTTGTCAACGTACTACACCTGTAATTCTATCATTCTATGGAGCGAAACACAAATATTTGTAAAATACCAGGTGTTAGAGGGTGAGGGATTCGCCCCCAGGCCTCCAAGCGCAGGAAGTCTCATGTCTCACGGTTCTGATTGAATTGTCTGGGCTCCTGGTCAGTTCTCCCCTCCTACAGGCTGCACAGACGTGGCCTGGGCTGTGACGGGCTTGCTCATGAGTTGAGCCCCAGTGCCCCTGGCTGCTTGGGCACGAGATCTGCCTCCTGTCCAGGCCAGGCTGACGAGCAGGACGTGAAAAGCAACAACAACAAAAAGAGAACTGCTCCCCAGAGAATCCCAGAGTTCTGTTAATTTGGTTCTGTCTCCTTATAGACATGCGTGTCCTCGAAGGCTCTGGCAACGTGTCTTTTACCAAGTCTGAGAAACACTGGTTTTGTCGACAGACACTAAAACTGACCTGACGTTACGGTTCTTTTGAAATACGACCGCTATCTTCTCAAGCCTTTAAAAATGCCATTATCGCCACTTAACGTGTATTTTGTTAAAAGAAAATAATCACTGCCATGCCGAGCTGAACCGCCAGCACTTCAATTTTTATTGCTGAGACCGAGCTCGCCATAGAACGCGTTCGTCCTTCTGTTTCTTTATTCAAACCAGACTTTAGGCTTGAAGAATAGTCACAGTGCCTCGCAAAGACAACAGTTTAATAAAAAACATCAAGGCTGACAAAGGCGGCCGAGGACTATTAGGCCAAAGATATTATTTACCCAGCATTAATGACTTCCATTTCATTTCCATTTGCCTTTCCCGCCCTGGACCCCCATTCCTGGGTCCAATCCTCTAGGAATTATCCATCCCAACAGTGTTTTGGATACAAAAGCTTTTGTTCCTATGGTGGGATTTTTAATACCCTCGCAGCGGCTCGGGAGGAAACCGGCCTCAGTGCAAGATCTGTGTTGCGTTACTGGGGAGGCTGTTCCTGCTTCCATTCTTCCCGAATTTAAACTTTTAGGCTGGACACAGAGAGGAACGGGACAGGGATATTTTGACCTTTCTCATCAGTGGGGACATATGGCCTTTTGAAGGCCTGCTTTGTGCTTCCCATATGAGTCAGACATCTGACGACTTGAATGATTTGGTTGTCTACACCACAATGTGCTGCCTTTGGGTGGGATGCGAGCGGGCTCGGACTCTCAGGCTGTTTGGGACCTCAGGTTGGGCAGCTTCCATTTTTTTTTTTTGTTTATTTTTGAGAGAGAGAGAAAGATGGACAGAGTGTGAGTGGGGGGAGGGGTGGAGAGGGAGACACAGAATCTGAAGCAGGTCCAGGCTCCGAGCTGTCAGCACAGAGCCCTATGCGGGGCTTGAACTCACAGACCGTGAGATCATGACCTGAGCCGAAGTCGGCCGCTTAACCGACTGAGCCCCCCAGGCGCCCCTGGGCAGCTTCTTAATAAAATTTTGAAATGCCTAAAAGTTGTGAGAAATAGATTTGTCTTCTGTTCGCCCGAATGCCAGTGAGGTATAAGGTACCTACGGTATCTCTGCCCGTGACGTCGAAGGACAAAGGGTGGTTCCCTCTGATGCAAAGGGAAGAACAGAAGGCAGAGAGGGGATGACCCTGATTTCCTTCTTCCCTGGGCACCCCCAGTATGTGTTCACTCAGGCGGCAAATTCCAAAGGCCCCTCGGTGAGGAAAATGTGTGCAGGAACTTCGTCTGGTCCCTTCTGCCATTTTGCTTTGGTTACTCTTTTACTCGCTCTGGAAGAAAACTTTGCCACGCGACCTACTAGTTTTCTCTTCACTACAGAAGCAGTGGGACGTCCGAGTACTCAGAGTACTGAGCCTCTGGTCAGACCGCCCACCTCGGAAGCACCTTGAGATGAAACCACCGCGGGCGGGGTGGGGGTGGGGGGACACGCACGCTTTCTGCATGTGAAGACCGAACCGTGCGAGGCACCCTCCTCCCCCGTGTGGCAGAAGACAACCTCGGAGCGAACATTTCACGTTTTCTGACTTGCTTTTAGAAAGCAGACCGTGCTTGGGGACAACCTTGCTCGGGTCTTTGCAGAAACCCTGCGATCGTCGACTTGGAATGAACCGGAAGTGAATAAAACAAAAGAAAGTTCTTTGAAGACCGGTGTTCTCTCTGCGACAGAGAGGGGAAATGCGTTCATGCTCTACCTGTCAAAACATTCCATCAGGAGGTAGGACACACGAAGCGTTTCTGAAGGCAGAGCTCTGGTTTGGTTTGGTTCTAGAACAGGAGAAACGTTCATGTCTCTTGCCCCCGTTTATCAGCCCTCTATTGGCGTCTGTGTGAGATTTTCAATCACGACCGAAATCGTTACTACCATCATTTTTCCCGGCTATGGACTGATGTGATATTTCCCTTAAGGCTACGAAAGGCCATTTCCCCAGAATGGTCGACTTTGGACCAGCGCCCGCTTAATGATTGGGTCGCCACCCTGAGGGCCAGAGGCTGGCGGGGATGGGCTGGGTCCCTGGGCTTCTGCTGGCTCAGGCCACCGCCCAGAGTCCACGGGAATCTCCTGGGGGCTCCTCCCCCCGCTCTGACCAGCAGGCCGGCCTCGCAGCACCAATTTTGTGCTTCCGCAGAGACCATACCTTCTACACATACACAAAATCTGATTACAGATTATGGTCAAAGGGTTGGGAGAACAGAGACCTATGTACAAAAAAAGGAGAAGGGTTTTCTCTCAATGTGGCTCCCTCTTCTGCTTGGGCTCTGAGAATGTCTACTCTATGCTTTGTTTATGTGTAGATTTGGAGGGGAACGTTTGGACGTGTGGTTCTCTCAGAACGAGGTAGTGGGCATCCCCCGCTCCCCAGTATTTCCAGAGGAACAGATGCTCCGCGGAAGATCTGTGGTGTCTGTGGCCCCGAGGCAGCCATCTTCCATGAGCAACACCTGGACACTGGAGGGCACGGTGTGGCGACAGTGTGCCCGCGACGTGGCACGGGCGGCCAATGCGATGTTTTGGATGTTACACAACGTGTTTGTGTACAGGGTTCGTGGGAAGAGGGAGAAATGGATAAATCAAGTAGGAAGACCTTTACAATTCTTCCTTTGCGCTCAGGCACTAAAGACACCCCATGGGTCAACGCGTCATTGTCGATCGATGAACACGCGCCGCTCCTGTTGCACCCGTGTTCTCTGCTAACTCCATCATCTGTCAAATACCTGCTTCCCGTCGGCAGCTGTGTCGCGGGCCATTTCCGTTGCGGCTGATAAATGCGAGGCCACACGACTGCGATTATTGTCACCAGGGACTCGCGCAGCTCCTCTCATTTAACGGCGTGTTTTACTGGAAGGAAACAACCCGGCGTAGTTTGTCCTGGGGATAAAGACCACGATGGTTTCGATGGTAACGAAAACACGTTTTCTCTCTAAGCATCGACTTTCAGTCACGAGATTCTGTCCGGAATGATGTTCTTTGAGTCCAATCAGTGAGGCGGTACTATAATTTTGTCTTTCTAGGATTTTAATAATGTATTCTTCCTTTTGGATGAGCTCCAAACGGGCCCGTTTTCTGTCAAATCCTGACTGGTGTCGTGACGGTCCTTGCGAAATGCAACGATTACCGTGTTGGGCCGGGTAAAAGGGGGAGGGGGCCAGAGCCACGTAACCACGTCTCTCTCCTCCAGCTGCACCATCCGTGAGTTTCTGCAACAGTTTACTGAAGGCCCTGCTTTAAGAAAGTGCTTACTTGATCTTGCCAGAAAGAGAGCGAGAACAGCCCGACGTTCCAAAGCTGAGGGCTGGGTGAGCAAAGGTCTCCTGCACCGAAGCAGCTAGACAAGGAGTTTCTAGAAGGGAAGGCCCTGATCAGCACTCGTGCCAGAAACGCAAGTTTCCCTGAGGCTGGGGACACGGCGGGGGATGTGATGAATCACATTCGCTACAGACACCACTCCCAGTGTGCCGGGCTCACGGATCTCTATGATTTTGAGATAACATCGTTTTTGTAAAGATATAAACCCAGCAGGTCGCAATCTTGGTCTTACTTTCACAAAACCCTGACTTTATATTGTGCCTTTTTTTTTTGTCTAGGATTTGGTATCTAGAACATTCCTTTAGATTCACAGAGAGTTCGTTGTCTCTCCTGCTCTCCACCTCCACACTCACCAGAACTGTGATCTTCCACTGGTAGCCACGGGGGCTGTTTACTTTGAATTTTTGTTAACTAAAATGAAATGAAATTTAGGATTTCTCCAACTCCATTTCTCTAACTTAGGTCAAGTAGCCATGACGGACGGCGTAGATCCAGAACATTACATCTTGGCAGAAAATTCTTTTGGCGAGCACGGAGCGAGAAAGCTCCGAAAGATGAGAGATATTGACTGCTTTGTTGACGTCTGGGTTCCCGGGGCCCAGACGGGGCCTGGCACGCGGTAGATGTGTAATCAGGACACAAACGGACACGCTGGTTTTCGCATTCCAGTCTCCAACTACGGCTGCGCATGATCTACTATTCCATGGCATCTTCTCTGACTAGCACCAGATCATCAAAGCATGAACCTCCTTGGCCTCCCTGCACGGAGAGCTCTGTCATTTGAGCTATAATGACTTCTCTAAGGACGTCTCTCCCCTGGCTTCTCACCTCCCTAAGACTCGGACACAATCTTCTCGCCGCCCCTGACATTTGCTCTTGGACGTCGCCTCGTACTAGGTCTCCCCTCGCTCCCCTTAAGCACTCAGGGCACACCCTTACCTCGGGGCCTTTGCCCCTGCCGTTCAGGGCACCCCCCGGTTCACTCATGCACCCCTTTGTCTTAGACAAGCGACGGTACACTGCGCGTATTTGAGTGTTGAAGGCATGCAAACTTCCATGGCTAAAAGGAAGCGGGGGTTTTCTCATGATGGCAAACATAAAAGCACCTTGCTACCTGTGATCTACAAGTTACGTGGACCCTGTCTAAACCTTTTGCAATACTAGTTTCGCTGCAGAAAAGAAGCATGGAATCAAGACACTGCAGCTACTGTAAGATCAGATGAGCCAGAACCTCCACTGTTCCGAAAGCGTGCTAAAAGTAGCCACGCGATTTTGAAAGCAGGTGAGACCCGTGTGTGGACAAGTGCTACAAAAGCCCAGCACCCAGGTGGCGTCCTGGCTATTTCTGAATAATTCGTTGTCCCTTCTGGACCGTGGTAGTTCATAAAACATTGGAAGTGGCTTCTAATTTATTTTTTAATGTTTATTTATTTTTGAGAGAGACAAAGAGAGAAACAGAGAGCAGAGGATGGGCACAGAGAGAGACGGAGACACAGAATCCGAAGCAGGCTCCAGGCTCCGAGCTGGCAGCACAGAGCCCAACGCGGGGCTCGAACCCACAAACCAGGAGATCATGACCTGAGATGAAGTCCGATGCTCAACCGAGTGAGCCCCCCAGGCGCCCGTGGAGGTGGCTTCTGTTACGCGTACTGAGTGTGCCATGAGAAAGTGCCGGGGAAACGGCAGCTGGTCTGAACAGACGTCTGCTAGAGTGGCATGGACACTCTGATCTCACACACTCGAGCATCTTCGGATAACGAAGGTGATGGCCACATTGCCACGGAAACCTGAGGCGAGCGTGGACCGCGCATAGCACACACGTTCTGAACAGAAGATCTCTCCGTCGCCCTGTGGTGCTCTACCCACTTTTCAGATTGGTAGTGAGCCATTTCAGAGAAGAAATTCAATGTTATTCTGCGACCCTGGCTACTCACATTTAGGGGGAAGGTTTACAATCTGTGACACAGGATAGAAGCTACTCTTATCAGCAAGACTGCAGCTCACCGTACAGAGAAGATCTTGCCAATCACTTGGGGTTCTTAGCTGCTCTGGGTCCTTCTGCCCCTGTCCCCGGGGCCAAGGCTCTGCTTCTCTTCACCTCTTGGTCGCTACTCCTCTGAGCTGACCGCAAGTGGCCAAAGACAATGAATCTTTTCACCGTCACACGGCACCTGCTCCCCCCACCCCCACCAGAGTCCTCTGTCCACTCTTCCCTGCTTCCCCTTTCACTCAGGGTCTCTCTGGTTTCTTTCGCTTTGATTTACATTGTTGAATTTAAGGAATCTTGTGAGGTTAAGAATTATTTACTCATACTTTGACTCCAGTCCAGGGACCCACAGACTGTGGGAAACTCCTGGCCGCATGAAAGAACGCAGCAGCTACACACAGCTTGGTGCGGGCCGTCGCCACTGCGCACGTGCGGCCCTCGTCTCGGGTCCTGTGGCTCGCGCTGTCAGGCCCGCAGGGGGCGAGCGGGGGGGCTGAGGGCTGAGTGGCGGGGGGCGGGGGCATCTACATAAGTCCCAACAATTTGGACGTAAACAGCGTCTTGGTATTTACAGATACAGATACAGAGATTTCTAAAATCTCTGACCGCCTGGGGAAACGGGCGCCCCGTGAAGGCCGATGCCATCAAAAAGTTGCAATAAGCTATCCGACCCGAGTCTATGGTCAAAAGTCAGAGGGGTCGGGGGAACGAGAGCCTGCCTAAGGAACTGAAACCGTGAATTAAAACCGACCTCGGTTGGAGAAACCTGAGAATTTCACAATCTCTGGGTAAGTTAACGAGCAAAGACAAAGATGTCTTTATGTGTGGAATCGACGCCTCCTCGCCTGTTCTCCTGACCGTCGTCTATACGGCTGGGTTTTGTGCCGCCTGGTGCGTCCTGCGGCTCCGGCGGAAGTTCTGCAATGGAAACGAACTCTAACGCTTTGCATCCGACGGACAGAAAGGAAGGAAGAAAAATATAAAATATATAAAGACAGAAGGAGTAAAATGACTAGAAACAGGTAAGGGGGCTGGACAGCTGTGTCTGGTGATAGCGACTGTAGGACCGTTAGCGGGAGAGGGCTCGGAGAAGTTAGCTGGCCGGCTTCCTTCGTGCCCGTCACCCTGTGCAATATTGGTGAGTTAGGACTTATGAGTTTTAACTACTCCAATATATACACAATCGTTTATTTGGTTTTATTTTTTTAATGTTTTATTTATTTATTTATTTTTTATTTTTGAGAGAGAGAGAGAGAGAGAGAGAACATGAGCTGGGGAGGGGCAGAGAGATAGACAGAGAGGGAGAATCCCAAGCAGGCTCTACACTGACAGCAGAGAGCCTGATGCGAGGCTCGAACTGATGAGCCCTGAGATCACCACCTGAGCTGCCGCCGGACGCTCGGCTGACTGAGCCCCCCGGGCGCCCGATAGTTTATTTTAAATACAGACCCTCAAACAGCAATAAATTATCAATTCATTTAGGGGTGCCTGGGGGGCTCAGTCGGTTAAGCGTCTGATTCTTGATCTTGGCTCAGGTCCTGATCTCATTGTTTGTGAGATCGAGCCCTGCATTGGACTCTGCCCTGATAGCACAGAGCCTGCTTGGGATTCTCCCTCTCTCTCTCTCTCTCTCTCTTTCTCTCTCTGGCCCTCCTCTACTCTCACTCTCTCAGAATACACTTTTTTTCAAAAGTACCAATTCGTTTCTTGAAGTTCTGTTCTGCTCACTGAACCACTGAAGGGAAGGGAGGAGAACCGGCCAGAGCACCCTAACTCGCGAGGAGAGAGGCCCCTCTCGTTTGGCCCGTGTTCCTTCCTCCCACCCGCCGAGAGTCGCCTCCGTGCAGGGTGCCGTCTGGCCAGAGGAAGGCAGGCACAAAAGATTACTCATCGCCGTCTGAAGACTTGACTTGTGTTCTGGACCACACTGGCGCGGGTCATTCCCCCGTCACTGGCGCGGGTCATTCCCCCGTCCTGTCCCCCCGCCCCCTACGTCACTGTTCTCCTTCCCTGTCGTGTCGACCAGGGAACAGGGCCTAGAGCACCCCTCCACGCCTGCCAGCTCTGAGCAGGGAGTGAAGAGCGTGTGGACGGCGGGGCCGCAGCTCCTGCCCTCCACATCCCGGCTGCCGCAGGAACAGTTTATCCACAGGGCTGGACGGCTCTGCCTGTGAGAAACAGCCTTCTCCCTGCAATGACCCCCCGCCCACCAGCGAGGGCTGGGGAAACGGGCCGCGCATGCTTTACACTGAGCTTATTCATTCGGTAACACGAGAATTCATTTGGAATCAGAATCCACAGTACATTTGTGATTTCTGCTTAGAGTCCAAAAGTTATCCAGTAACATACAGCTTCTGATGTCGGCTGTCACCATGGTGAGGAGCAAGTGAACTCTACCCCGTGCCCATATAAGGCCGGGCCGCCCAGGGCCGAGGGAGCAGGGAGCTCTGCCGAGAGGCATTGTCATTCCTGCTCCAGAAGCACCGTGGGGAAAATATATGGCCAGGGACCCTGGGGGAGCTGTGGGAAAGAAGAAAGTATGCGCTCAGCTCTCTAACAGCAGACTCTGTCCAACTGCTATTTTTATGCATTACATTACTTTTAAAAAACATTATCAGTCCAAGAGTAGGACAGAAATAGCCCTGCCATCTATAGGAACACATCTGGGTAAATGTGTTAATTAAATATTTAGCGTACATACACCAGGCTTCTGGAACTGAAATGGGTATCGCGCCTCAATGAGCACGTTAATGAGGTAGACGCAACTGTCCTAACCACAGATATCTCCACTAACACAGGCTCGCCCCATAGAACGCAATAAATGGTATTATTCCTCTCTCCGTAATTTTTTTCTTACCATTTACCATCAGCCTTTCTATCATCTTGTTGACTAATACCCAGTGGCACACCTGGGGTCACCGGGGCGGCCCTAGAGCTGACTGCTAAGACAACTCAACTTGTATCTGTAAGGTCCACTGCGGTGTGGAGCGCAGGGCAGTGCGAAGAGGGGAGCGAATGCAGCCTCAACGTTACATGTGGTGGGTCCCACAGGCAGGCCCCAAAGCGGCTACCACGCGGCGCTGTCTCTTGAACAATAGTCTGACAAACTGCCAAAGCTCATCTAAATGTTATCATAACCTGTCCGAAGAGTTAGAGGCAAGTCAAACCCGTGTGGGATTCTGGATTACTCACGTTAACCAAATTAACTGGAAGGTGTTAATGTTCTACTTGGTCATGTATGGAAACAGTGGCGGCTATGTCGTGGATGAGGGATGATGGGAAATAAAAAGCTCTCAGTGCGAACTTGTGGACTTAGAGAGACCTACGGATCCTTAGAAATCTCCCTCCTCGTAACCACTTTGAGAAGACCTCTGGCGGTCCGTGAGAGCACATAACTACGTAGGTGGCGTTATACAGTAAAATAAAATACAAGGCTAAGTGACATGAGTCAGCTGGAAAAAGACAAATGCCACATATGATCTCACTCATGTGGAATTTAAGAAACAAAACAAATGAGCAAACAAAGAAAAAAGGAGACAAACAAAAAAACCAGACCCTTAAATACAGAGAACAAACTGGTGGTCAGCAGAGAAGTGGGTGGTGGAGGATGAGACAGATAAAGGGGATTAAGAACATGCTATCTTGACGAGCACAGAGGAATGCACAGAATTGTTGAATCATTATACGGAACACCCGAAACTAATAGAGCACTGTATGTTAATTGTCCTTGAATTATAAAAAAATCATCAGAATCTTCACCGAAGAACAAAATTCGTACACAACTGTTACGGGAAATGTTACTACATTGGTTCTGCATTAAACAATCATAAAAAGTGAAAAGGAATAGACCCAGTAACCTTCTGCTCTGTTTGGGTTCTGTTTGGCCGATCACACGGAGAAGAATGCAGAGTCTCTCTGGAGTCGAATTCCCTCTTACACAGCGAGTCCCACAGATATTTGTAAACCATTCATGCATCTTCCTCTTGCCCATATATGGCCGGGCGAGGCCAGGCCCTGGGGAGGGGAGAGCTCCGCACCAGGCATTGTCATCCCTGTTCCAGAAGCGTCGCTGGGAAAATCGATAGCAAGGGACCCAGAGGGATTTTAAATCTCATGAAATGGCTTCCATATATTTAAAAAACACTTAATCCTTGTTAAGTGCTGATATGCAATATTCGATCAGCAAATCTTTTTTTATTTTTCAGTTATTGATTTATTTTGAGAGAGAGCGCACACGCATGTGAGAGCTGGGAAGGACAGACAGAGAGGGAGCGAGAGAATCCCAAGCAGGCGCCATGCTGACTGTGCAGAGCCCAAAGTGGGGTTCAAACCATGGACTCATGGGGGATCATGCCCTGAGCCAGGACCAAGAGTTGGATGCTTAACCAGCGGAACCACCCAGGCACCCCTCGATGAACAGTTTTTAAAGCATAACATCCCCATTCCAAGCAGAGGAAACTTTACTAAGTCAACAACAGCAACAACCGTCTTGAGGACCATACTCATGAAGGACATGGCACGTGGGGACGGAAGCTTTGGGCGAGTGGGAAGAGGCCTCCTCCAGAGTGGTCTCTGGCACTGAAAGGAACCCACATTTGTAAAGGGGTTCCTTACCGATCACCAATTTTACATTTTGTGGAGGGGACTCGGGTAGGAGAGGGCGTAACGCCGGGCCAGCCGCAGACCGGCCCCGCCGAGCTCCGCCGAGGCGCGTCCTCCTCTGAGGGGTGGGAATGCCGAGTGGGGACCGCCGACACTGACTTCAGGATTCAGGGTGGGGAGACGCATTTGGAACACCCAGGGGGCGCTGTCATCTCTGATTCGACAGCAACAGGGAATACAGGCAACCTCTCACCACCCGGCCCCTGGTGGACGAGCAGGAGCCCCACGGGGAAACGCCATCCCAACTCGTGAAGCCTCAAAACACTGTGTCATAAAACAAAATACGCCCCCCGCTCGAAAATGGTCTTATGCAGGTAAATATAAACAATCTCTTTTTAAAATCAATGATGCCAAGGCCCAAACATCAGCTCTAAGGACAACAGGGAAGTCGGTCACTTCGACTGCACATATGGCACCCATATCAGTCCGTACTTGGGGTTCTGATGTGGGTGACCTCTTTTCTCTGACTTATCTGATGAAACGCGCTCCAGAAAGGACATTCGGGGATGAGTTTAGAGTAATTTTAAAAGGGAGACCGATCCTCCACGGCAGGATGCCTGCGCCCTCTAGGATATTAGAATATCTATACCGGGAGGGGGTAGACACAGCCACGTTTGCTCCATGCAGTGTACGCGTTTACGTAAAATCTCACAAGTGTCAGACGCAATTCGTAACAATTAACAAGAGAAAAGGTGTGTAAGAGAGTTCTCGTTGTTCTCAATTTGTTTGGAGAGTGGTATAAACTGACCAGACTTGGCCTCTCGTCCTTGTCTGTTGAGTGTGGGAGAACACGGCTGTGTTACATTTCTCAGCGAAGTAAGCGACCGACTTAACCAGGCGATCGAGGGCACTCGGTTTAGGCGTGAGCAGAAGGAAGGGAGGTGGATGGCGACGCTCTGACTTACCCGCCCTCCTTTCTCGGGGAAGCACTGGCAGCCCCCACTACAGTCTCTGCCTCCACAGGGCACGTCGAACTTCTTCACACCCTGCAAGAAGAACACAAAGAAAACGTTAGCCCAAACGCCGTCCGCCACAGCAGGTATCACGACTCCATCTGCTGAGAGCAGGTCCAGCCCCGGCCACCAGCTCTTCATTCAGAGCCTGGGGGGGCTCAGCCCACTGAGCGGCTGACTCTTGGTCTCGGCTCAGGTCAGGATCTCACAGTTCGTGAGCTCGAGCCCCACGTCCGGCTCTGCGCTGACAGCGCGGAGCCTGCTTGAGATCCTCTCTCTCCCTCTTTCTCTGCCCCTCCCCCACACTCTCTCTCAAAATAAAGAAACTTAAAAAAATAAAAATAAGCAAACTGGCTTCAATTTTTAGAGCAGTTTTAGGCCCACAGCAACAGATACAGAGATTTCCCGTCCACTCCCTCCTCCCCGACTCTCAACTCTTCCCCCGCAGAGTGGCACATCCATCACAGTCAGTGAGCCTACAGCGACGAGTCCCCATCGCCCAGACCCCAGAATTTACATTAGGGTCCCTCTTGCTGTTGTGCCTTCTATGGTCACGATGCCTTTTAAAGGTGATAAAGGCCAGATGCCGAGCTACGTCCTGGGTCTCGAAAGTCGGGAGAACATTCCCTGAGGGCAGGGGCTCGTGTGACGTGAGCCCGTAAGGACACCGTGTTAGGTACTTCGCAGTGAAGGAGGAACTCGAGGCACCAGGAGGCGGCCCTTCGTTCTCTGGGCAACGTGGGGCGTGCTTCCCAGAGGAGGGGGTCTTCAAGGTGAGCGGGACTGGGCTACCTTCAGGGCTGGGCCCCCACCAGACACCACGGGCCCTGCCGAACTGAAGGGAGAGGGGCTTCCGATGGGGTGGAGGACCTCGCGAACGCACCCATCAGGTGGCGCAAACCCTCACCTCCATACACAGAGGTTCTCGACACTCCCCGTGGCGCCAGCAGAGGACACCCCCCTCCCTTCGCTCTGCGAGACCCGCTGGTCTGCAGGGAGGAGGAGGGGATGGAGCGAAGAGGCTTTCGCAAGCATTTATAAGGCAGACTTTTGGTCAGATGCTGAGATAGAACTCTTGAATGAAGTGAGAGAGTAAGTGAGGGCGTTCTAAGCCTGGATAATTCCAATGGGGTTCCAAGGCCCTTGAGCTCAGTATTTCAGGTAAAGGGTGGACTTGGACTTCGGACCCGGTCTGAGCTCTTCCTTTAGGACTGTTTACGGTACTAAACATTTTGAGTAGGACGTGACAATCAGACTGACTTCTTCTGTCCCCTACCTGATGAGCCCCGTCTCCCCCATCTGCATGACAGGTGAGTTACAGCTGCAGGGAGCACAGGAGTCCCTGTCTGGGGTGTCACCTTGGGCCACACCAGCCGGCTGGCAGGCACTGATACTCCAGGGACACGGGACTCGGTCGGCTTCCGGTGTGTGCCGAGCCAAACTTTACCATGCAAGCAACACTCCCCAGAAAAAAACCCCGCTCCAACTTGAAACACAAGTGCATTTGGCCATGTCTGTTTCATTTCTTCTAAGTTAAGTCTCAGTGATTTAACAGGATGGTCACCTGGGGACTCCCTCTGTCAAGCTTTCTGTCTGCTTTTCATGCTAGCGCGTCAGCCAGAATCGTCCCCGTTCCTGGCTTGGTCCTGATGCTCATGTGGAAAGGGACGTGGTATCGCCTGGCCACCTCTGTGACGCCTGCTAGTCTGCGACAGTCTTCCTGGACATGCAGCCTTGGACGGGCACACAAGTGAACTCTGACTCAAAACTATCCAGCCAGAGTCTACCTAAGATCACAATAACTACTCGATGTTCTTTATGTAGACATGATCAATTCCTTTCCTGGGCTAACAACTTTCTACGAGAGGGATCTTGTGTCCCTCCAATGGCCCTTCACCTCCTCCAGTCTCTGATGCATCAGTCACTACTTTGAAGGATTCAAACAAATCTGAGAATCTCAAACCAATGCCTCCGAAGCCCTCTGGATCTCCGTGAGACGCTTGACTTCCACAGTATAAAAGTAAACACGTGTAAAAGCCTTTCGGGCCCTTGAAATATGTTTCTGGGTATTTGCCAGTTTTTTATGGCTTCAACGTTTATCTATAGCGGGGCTCATTTTAAAATCCCACGATTTTGACTATTTGGTTTTTATAAGTCCAGCTCCATGCTAAGCCATCGATTTGATGGATTACCCTGAATGCCAAAGGCAGACGTCTAGAGGGGGCGTCGTACTTATACTTTGTATTACATACGACTGGGATGTGAATAGGTGCCTTGGCAGGTGTCTCCGGTTCACACAGTAATCCGTTTGCCGGTTGTCTGGAAAGGGTAGGGGGTCTCCTCAGTCTACAGGGTGAAGCATAAACTCACATTCTCCAGTTGGTATTTCAGAGGCTATTTTTAATTTTGATTTTAAAGCCACTTGCCAAATCCCTGGATATAAATCAATGGTTGAAATGATTTTAAAGGTTTTAAATCGATCTAACAGACCTTCTGTCCTAGGCTCGGGACGTACGCTGGACTTAGTTATGGAAATGCGTTCTTCATGACCTGCTTGAAATTCAACAGCGCTGTTTCGCTTTTGCAGCTGGGACTTGTAGGTCTGATAACTCCCAATCCTGACACTTCCTCAGCCATGTGCGTGGCTCAGGTGCCCTGTCCCAGGAGGTGAGGAATAGGCCATCGAGAGGCGGGCCTCCTCGCACAAGCCACAGTCAATTTCCATCACAGAGATTCCAGCCCAGTGTGCCTGTCTGTGTGATGTGGGGTGCGTGCGCGTGCTCGTGTGTGTGATGTGATGTGTGTGTGTGTGTGTGTGTGATGTGATGTGTGTGTATGTGTGTGTGTATTTTCCCACGGGCACCGTGCATACCGTGCGGAGGGACCCTTAGGAATCCCCGCATCTAAGCGCTCCGAGCGCCATGAACCAGAACGTCAGGCTCCAGGATGAACACAAGCATTTACTGGGGCAGAGTGTGCGCTCCAGACGCCTCTTAGGGACTGAACAAGCCTCAGACCTGAGCCTCGGTATTCCCTGACGGGACGCGGGTTCTGGAACATTCTCAGGATATGAATGCCCTCCGGAGGACCCTGGACACAGAGTCTGTGAACAGCCGTGTGGGCCCTCTGTGTCCCTGAACGGAAGAACACTGAGGGCTCCCACCAGCCCCTGCCCTTGGGTCGCCCCCTTATTCGTCTGCTCAGTGCCACTCCGAGATGAGCCGTGACACTTCTTGTCACCTCGCTAGCAAAGATGGCCATTTCTCCCCACCACGCACCCAACTCAAGAGTCTGCCCACCACCCTCGAAGACGATAGCTGGCCTGGGTCTAGGGCTTCGACCGCGGCGTCTCTAGGGGGGCGCGCTTTCTGTCCGTGGCTCCAAGATTCCTGGGGAGCATCAGGTGAATTCTCACGTCATGTCTGAATTCCCAGCGGCGCCATGCTGTAGAGCAGTATTCCCCCACCCTGCGCCCCTCTGATGGCCCCCCGCCGCCGTGCCTGTAACTGCGCTCACCATCTCACCGTCCACGGAGGAGACGCATGCTCCAGGGCCAGGAGGCTCCTGGGGACCCTGCTCGAGGTGTGGGAGGTGTCCACTGTCACGGGGCACGCTACTTCCCCTCGACTGGGCTTGCCTGGACGTCCTCCATACCGGGGCAGAGCGGGACTCGCAAATGGGACCAATCGTGGCGAAGATCCAAGCACGCTGGGAAGGGCCTCCACCCGCTGGAGAATGCCGGGATCCAGCGCGCATGCGTTCAGGTGTCCTCGCGCGCACCCGGAAACCGCTCCCTCCCGGGCCCCGGAGCCACGCGGGAGCCACGCGGGAGCCACGCGGGAGCCACGCGGGAGCCACGCGGGAGCCACGCGGGAGCCACGCGAGGGCCACGTGGGATGCTTCCCGGCCGGGAGGGGTCAGGGGGAAACCCTCCCGCAGCCGCCGCAGCGAGCGAGCTCCCGCCTCCCCGACTCCTCGCAAACGCGGCCGCGGGAGGGGGCCTGGGGACACTTGCAATTCACTCGCTCTCGTTGCTTCCCTCATTCTTCACCGAACGCGACTCCGGGCCGAGCGCGGGCTGGGCCGCGGCTGTCAAGTGGGGAACAGACGGTGCGCGCCCGCTGGCGGGAAGACCCCGCGAACCGGCAAGGGAAACCACACACCGACGCTAGGCGAGCGCCGCGGGGAAGAGGGGCTGCGGGAGGCAGAGCCACCGAGGAGGTCCGGGCAGCTCCCGGAGAGGCCGACCTGGCCGGGCCCTCTCCCGGGGCTGCACTGGGCCCGCCCCACGGGGCCGCGGGGCGGGGGTGCGGGGAGGGGGCTGGGAGATCGCAGGCGGGGGCTCCCGCCTCCTGCCTCAGGTGGAGCGTCTCAGAGGCCATCGATCCTGCCTGAAACGCTGCCGTCCTCGTCGGGACCCTCGGCACGCCCAGCGCATTGCGTGGACGTATCGCCTGTGTCGCCGGTGTCGCCTGGGCACTACTTAGGAATGCAGGCTCCGCCTCACATTTCCCACATCGGGACCCACTTTCTAGCATGCTCTCCAGGTAGGCACGCTGCAGGGGCCTCCCTGAAGCCGCCTCCTTCACTGGAGGAGGAAGTCTGTTCCCCCTGGGTGCCGTGCGTTCCATGCCCAAAGTGGACTCGGGCATGTCGTTCTAGAAGGGTGCCGTCCCCCAGACTCCCTCTGACCCCAGCCACCTGCAGCCCTTCAGGGAGGCTCTGGGCACCCCGAGCTCGGGGCCGGGCTTCTCACCAATCACGTGGCAAAACAATGTCCGGTTCTCTCTTCCTTATTCAGGGCATCCTGTTAGAGTCTTCTCTTCTGAATTTTGCCCTGCCCGGAACTGGTGGCCGGCACTGTTGCACTAACTAGAAATTCTAGGAATTAAGAATGACCCAGACTGCATAAGAGCCAATTGGAAAGGTAAAGGCATAAGATAAACTTTCTAGAAACCTTGGCTCTTCTGCTCAAGTGGAATGCAACGGACATTGTTTCTAGGGGCATCGCGGAGACCTTTTTTTTTTTTTTTGTCAGCTTTTTATATGGGAATTCTTTTCTTATCTGAATCTTGGCCTCATTCCATTCAGACAGATTTAAAAATACGTGCGTCTGCATGGACACTCAGTTCATCCTCGACACGTCCAAATCACCCTCCGTGCGTGATGCTTTTCCTTGGGGAGTCTTTAGTCTCTGGGAGAACAGAGGTCACGGAATCTCCTAAGAAGACCGGTTTCTACCTTCCTGAGCTCGACATCTATCAGGTTCAAGCAGAGAATTCCTCGCCTCGAGCCACGGGCTGTGTGGCTGCTAACAGCGACCGCTCTGCCGTCTATAAATGGAGCCCAGTCTGGTCGCGGTA
Organism: Paradoxurus hermaphroditus; assembly: GCA_004024585.1. Classification (NCBI taxonomy): domain Eukaryota; kingdom Metazoa; phylum Chordata; class Mammalia; order Carnivora; family Viverridae; genus Paradoxurus; species Paradoxurus hermaphroditus. Next base: position 18,288 of record PITB01018606.1, read on the forward strand.
GGTATGCGTAGACGCAGCTGCAGGATTAAGGGGACATCCGGTCCCCCGTGCGGCTGGCCTGGCCTCGCATTTGAGCAGTCTGCCCGCATCGGGGGAGCAGAGGATCACGCTGCCTTCCCCGAGTATCGAATAGCATCAGGCCGAGAGCAAAGGCTTTCCTCTACTGCCCGGCCCGACAGACACACCCCTTTGGAGGTGTCTGAAGAGAGGCCCCCTTCGAAACATCGAGAAAATGGCTTTTCTCACTTCTCCCAGTGGCGGATTTGTCCTCGTATTTAGGACATTTAAAAATAGGTTTAAATAACAACTTGAATGCCAGGAAATAAAACACACGAAAGATCTGGACTCTTTAAGACCAGCTATTTCTGTAACCGCCGGTGTGAAGCGTCCACGTAGATGAAGGGAGCGAGCCCCCCGGACAGGGACCCCAGGTTTCTGCAGATGTGAGTGCAGTTTAAAGTCGACACGCTCTTCACAAATGCAAGAAGAAAAAATGCAGGCCATTGTTCTCGAATCGCACATAAGAAATGAGTATCGACCAAATTTATATGAAGACCCAAGAACAAAACTCATTTGTCCTAAAACAAAGAATATTTTGTCCTCCGCATGTTCCAAGAAACCTCTTGTCCAAGAGAGTGGGTCGCAGCCAATCTACCTCCAGCCAAAAAGAGCAAGTCTCCGTGGGGAATCTACAGATATGTTACCACCGGATTGCCCTCAGCATCGAACCCAGGCTTCCTGTGTGGGGCGGGGGGCGTACTGAATAAACCAGTCTAACGGACCCGGAAGACAGACATTCCTTACTGCAAAAAAAGTCGTCCTTTTTCATATTTAAGGTAAAAAAAAAATCTATAGAAGCCTTTGTTTCTGCCACAAGTCTGGTCAAGCTTGACTTTATAGAATTATCCTTTTAATCCCAAAGAGGCCAAAAACAAAGAAGAAAGCCAACTTGGGAACGAGGTTCTCAGTAACATTCTATTAGTTTATCAAAACAGGAAATATAAGCCATTTCCGCACACGCAGCTTTAGAAATTAAGGAAATAATTCCGACATGGTATTAGCAAGACCAAGTATATGGCAGAGGAAACGCCGACCACGGCCACTCCGCGCAGAACAAAGCCCTTCCTCCCTGTAAAACGGGGTGGGAAATGCGGCCACTTCAGTTCCCTTTGTTAAATGCATTCCGAGGGCACCCGGGATGAGTGTGCCCCTCCGGAATGGCCCCGGGACTGTCACCAGGCAGAGCCGGTGAAGTCAATGAGGGGTGCAAGTGTGGACCCACGTGAAGCCACGAACTCCGGGGGCCTCTTATGGACTCCAGGTGGCTCCAGAGCAGGCCTGTCCTCGTGGGGCTGGGGGCTCGGGGACGTAGGGGGAGGGGAGGGCGCCGTGCTGGAAACAGGACCAGAAGGGCCAGGACGAGATCAAAGGAAGACGACGCGTGGGTCTCTCGTGGCGGCAGTCTTGGCTGACTTGGGGCCAGGTGGATACCTGCGGGCCCGCGTCACGTCACCCCTGCTGGCTCCCCTGCCTGACAGACGCTCCCGGGAGGCCTCCCCGAGTCATCGGCCACGAGCCACGTGACTTTACATACTTGTATGTTTTTATGAGCAACGACAGGCCGACGCCTCCGCCCTCTCTTGTCCTGCAGCTGGAGGTCTAGGGGTGTCTTCCAAGCAGAACCCCTACTGACGAGACGACCCGCGCTCCGATGCCGGGGCCAGGAGAGCCCCAAGGCAGGAATCTGGCCCGACGGGGCGGGCTGCTGGCGGGCACAGGGAGAGCCGGAGGCCCGAGGCCGAGGCCAGACGCTTTCCCCAGTTACATCACCGGCACTTACGACACCTGCGGGCGGCCCGAGGGCAGGAGGCAGGCGAGGTGCCTGAGTCTCGGTGAGGAGCCCCGGGGAGGCCGGATGAGGCTGACCAGAAGAACCGGCGGCGTGGCACGGGGCGGGGGCCAGGCGGGGCAGTGGCCTGCCGTTGCTGAACTGCAGCACGCTCTACAGAGCGGGGACAAACATGACCGGTCGGCCGGGGGACTCAGCGACGCGTCCATGAGGCCTCCCGCGCCTTCCAGAACTCGGGTCGGCGCTCGCAGGCGCGGGCCTGGCTCCCTGGCGCGGGGCCCCAGACCCAGGAATGAGGGCTAGCGCCCAGCCAAGGCTGCATGAGCCAACGCTTCCTTAGAAACCCGTTGCCCACGGCTAGAAATGATCTCAGCGTGTGGGTGGGCCTGCCTGCAGGTGAGGACAAGCGGTTTTCCTGGCTGAGCCGGGAGCGGGTGGGTGTGGCCGCTCCCGTGGCACAGGCTCTGCCCTGGGACCCTCCTCCGCTCCTGGGGCGACAAGCGGAGCCCGCCCGTGCGTCCTCCCCAGCGAGGAGGGCAGGGTGCCTCCCGGGGTTCTGACACGCGAGTGCGTGCGAGGGGGGTTTGGGGGGGTCCACGCAGGTGCCCACACTCGACAACAGGCTGCTCTAAGTGCAGGTGCCATGGGCTCCCTCCAGAAGCATCCCTCCCTCTTCCTTCGCCACGTCCTTTCCGGGGAGCCAGCTGGCCTTCAGCCAGGAGGCACCGAGGCCTGCTGGCTGGTCCCTCATTAGGTCCTGGGTGGAGACCGGGCGTTGCCTCGTCTTGAGTCACCTAGACGGCGAGGGCCCGGGGACATGGGCGTGCGGCTGTTGTCAGGCCGCCGGCAGGCACGACCGGGCGACCACGCAGGCTGGGGGGCGGCGGACTCCACAGGCGGCCTCAGGGGACGGCACGGCGCCGAGGGAGGACGCCTGCGAACGCAGGTAATTTCTGGCCTGAAGCACGAACGAGTCCTGTCCTGAGTACAAACCGCTTCCATTTTCAGGTGCTTCCCCCTCACCCGATGCCTCGACCACTTGAGTTCTGGTACTTTTTGGACGTCCCGGAATCTGTTCGCTATTCCCGTCCCATCTGCCACCTCCCCGGTACCTATAGCAGCCACGGTCTCAGCTCTTAAGACGCCTGAAGATTTATTCTTCTAGCAACTTAGGTATGTTTATGACTCTATTTTGAACTTGAGCTTGTTCGCTGGACTCCAAAGGCTGATCTTGAACCTTTTCCTGCCGGGGATTCTCTAGGTCTCGAGTTACGAATGAAATCGAGTCTCCCAAGTATCACATGAGAATTTTTCAGCATTGGAAACAGCTTGTCGAGCTCTCCACACAGGTGCCTCCTTCCCTGTCCCTCACTCTCCTGTGACGGCTCCTGGGCCACCGACCCAGGCTCACGAAGGCCGGGGCACCGTCTGGCCGACCCGTGCGCTGGCGCAGGACCCGGGCTGGGATTCTCCCAGGGAGGCGGTCTGCGCGGCGACGGCCCAAGCTCTTTGGAGCGCGTAATCCGAGAGCCAGAACGCACGCCAGCCATTGTGCTGGGGCCGGCGGGCCTGGGCGCACACGCGCGCACAGGTGGAACGAGATCAGGGCCTGGACGCTTCTATCTGGGGTCATCGGACTAGGGACCCGACATCTTTGGGCCTGTCAGCGGCGTAGTTTCCGAAAGTCGCCCTCCCTCCACTCCTTCCTTAGCGCGATGCCGCCATTTGCGCTTTTATTAGTCGCTAGGGCCTGGAGTCTCGGGCTGTTTGGGCCGCTCTAAGTATCACAGACCTAGCGGTTTATCAACAGCAGAGTCTTACTTCTCACGGTTCCAGCGGCTGGAAGTCCAGGATGAGGGCAACAGCAGACCGGTGTCTGGTGAGGCTGCATCTGATTGCACAGAGCGTCTTAGGGCAAGGTCCTCACATGCGGCACAGAGGGGGCGGAGAGCTCTGTGGGCCTCTCTCGAGGGGTGCTGATCGCATTGTGGGGGGTCTCACCCTCACGACCTAATCCCCTCCCAAAGGCCCGCCTCCCAGGAGCATCACCTTCGGAGTGAGAATTTCAACACGAATTTGGGGAGGGTACATTCAGGCCAAGCACCTGGCCAGGTGGGTACTTCTGTCTTTTCTGGTGTCAGTCCCTTCGAGCCTCCCCCGGGCTCTGTTCATGAGGCACAATACACTCTGTGTTTGCGCCTCCTCTGGCCCCCGCGCCTCGCTGCTTCTCTGGACCAGCACACCTTGCTTCTCCTGACACCTGCCAGGCCGTGTGCCGCGTTCCTTTCCGTCCCCTCCTCCAGGGCCCTCGAGGTCTCCTAGTTCAGCTCCCACTGAGTGCCGCATGAAATATTTTCCCACGATGGTGGAACTTAAGGATTTTACGTGCATTGAACTTAACACCTCTGGGTCCCACCCTCCTCCTTGTACCTTGGGACAAGCTGTGCCTTCAGCCTGGAATGTTCTCCCTCCCACCTTGCTTCCCCCATCAGCAGAGCTGAGACCCGCTCAAACACTCAAGCACGACAGCCACTCACCCTCGGGGACAGCGAAGTCCAACCTGTGTTGATTTCACCTCTCGTCTCTACTCCTTGCTTTTAAGTATGGGTGTTTCTGCTGAAACCCAACATAGGGCTATTTCTGGAAAACCTTTCCGTTCTGCAAAATCACACGCCAGACCCACCAGATCGTATGGGAAAGAACAGTGTTGAGAGGCAGACCACCGACACCTGCACGACTTTGTAACAGGGCACGAATAAAATTAGTCCTGATCCCAGTAAAAATAATCGCACAGTTGAACAGACGTATAAAATCCCTGAGAAGTAAAGAAATGCTACAGGAACTACAGGGCTGCATGTTACGGCGCAGTGAAGGCAGAAATCTGACAGAAGGGGACGTAAAGGAGTGAGGTAACACTGCTGAGCTGCAAGGAACAAGAGCCACACAGCCGACTTCGGGAAGGAGGACACGCCAGGTGCCTCGGGGGAGGGGCGTGCACCCACCGAGCCCAGGGAGAGAAGGACGCGACTGGGTCATGGCGTACAGAGTTAAATTCTTCGACAGCTTGCTGCGTTCACCTCCGGCTACGCTGTCACTTGGCGTGCAGACCACACGCCCGGAGCAGCGCCACACACAGACCGACATGGCTTCCGTTCTAGGCCGACTCTGTTTCTCCTGGTCGTCTAGCGGCGGACCGGAGTCAGAGAAAATGCACCTCGGCCAAGCAGACTGTCCTTCCATACCCTCCGACTCGCTACTCGTTCCAGCGGCAACGTTCTCACCCAAGAAAGAAGAAGTCGGCCGTGTTAAAGACTATTTCTTACGAAGGCAGCTGTCGCTCAGTCGTTTTTATCGCCTTGGGGGTACAGTTCTCAGTGTCGAGGAATCCGCGTCACGGGGATCTTCCAGCTCTTGTCTGAGAGGCCACCTATGTGATTATAGCTGGGAACGAGGATCCGCACGCGGCAGAGACAGCAAAGCCTCTTCCGTTCAACTCAGAAGAAGCGCCTTCGAATCTGTGCGAGCCGTTCTGCGTATGCCCTGTTCACCCGGCGGGAGACGGCCCAAGACATCCTGTAGTATGTGCGTTACCTCACTCATTACCTACACCACATTCTATTTATTTATCCAGCATGTCGGTTCTTGGTATTGTCTGGCAGTGTGAATAAAAATGTGTCCGTTGTTAGCGCTGGCATAGGAATCGAAAGTGAATATTTCACCTTGCTCTTGATAGATGGGGTGGCTACACCCCATCCAGAAAGGTATGCCTGGTTAAGAGTTTTATCTAAAACCCTCCCCTCATGCTAAATTTGGGGGGAAAATCCAAGAAGGACGTAATGAAAGAGCCTCAGTCGTGCTCTTTGGTGATACAATGAGATTTCTGTTTGGGTTTGGTGAGGACTGGTCCAGGCAAGGCAGGTGCCGGTTTGTGTTGGCACGCAGGGAGGAGCAGCAGTCTGCCTGGGCAGGCTCGAGTCTAGACCAGCGGAGCTTCATCTCTGCAGACCTGACATCAATCTGAGTCAAATCACGGCGGCTCTGGGGCCAGCGGAGAGTCCACACCAAACCCGTAGCCATTTTTATGTACCTGCTGGCCCGGCGTCTGGGGGAGAACTTCTGCATGTTTGCTTGGCTCTCTCTCTTCTTCGGACCCAGCCAAGTTATTAATCAAGCTGGGCAGCTTTTGTAAGGTATCTGTGCCCGCCTTTGCACATTAGCCGTGACTTCGGAGTCCCTTGCTGTGAGCCTAGCGGCTTTCTCTTCGCACGGGAAGAAGGTCACTCGAAGTCACGGCAGAAATGTGCTCTGGGGCCAGCAGCTCCGTCTCGGAGTCCTGACTGGTGCAGGCGGCACTCAGTTGTCTGCGTGCAGATTATCCGTGCGGCTATTAATCGGCCTGGATATCCCCACCGTGAGTTTCCAACCCCGTGCCTCTCTGCGCTTCTCAGTAGACACCCGCGCTTCTAAGTCTCGGCTTCTGTGCGGCACGCTCAGAGACCACGGACAGCAGTATCTGCCATACTGACCTACCAAGTACTAACTGCCGCCGCACGAGGGTCAGAACAAGTTGTGGAGCTTGCCTCCCCTGGGAAGGCAAATTCAGAATCGGCACGCACACACTGCGAGGACCCGGGGCCGGTTCTGTAATCCTCACACTGGAGGGTGAGGATAGTTCAGCCCGCTTTTTTATCCTGCAACTGGCGTGTCTGCAAGAGCACAGGGTCCTCCTGGCCTCGAGGGTGCTGCGGTCCTGTTTCCTGGGCTCCGCCCGGGTGCGCGCATATGCACGGGCACGCACCCCGAGTTGCTCTCCAGGGCGCCATGTTTGGAGAGAGGAACTCGGGCTGCAGGCCGGCGCCCCAGCGCCGTGTGGCCTGTGAGTCACGCCTATCCCTTGTTTCCATTGGTTCCCTCATTTGCAAACCTACTAGAATCCGCCATCACTACCTCTCGGGCTTGTCAGGGGGAAACCAGATGAACCCACGGGAGGAGCTTAGCCACAGTGCTCGACACGAGGTGGGAAGGGTGTGCTACTCACGTTCTTGACCTTTCTTTGGTTCCACCCAGAGGAAGAAGACGCCAGCCTCCCCTCCCTCATGGGTCAGATCCAGTGATACGGCAAGTGTTGACACCCTCGCTGTTTAGGGAGATAGATGGTGGAGTCAATGGAGTCCTTCTAGGCTTTTCACTCAGCAGCCACGCACACAAGGCTGAGCCTATACAGAGCTTATGGAATTAACCTTGGAAAGGCGATACTTCCATGTGCTACCAATTTCTCCGAGTTAAGATTCTGAGAGGGAAAATTTAGTATGCCAGTTCCTCTTTAATAATGGAATTCTTTTTTTTTTTTTAATTCAGTGAATAGCTGGCAGAGGCACAATTTAAGCATCTCAACTATGCTGAATGTGGTACCCAAGGTCAACCAAGGAGCCAAGGTCACTTGGGACTCAAGCCAAGCCCTCCTTTTCTCTTTCCGTCACCATGAGCCTAAGATAAAAATTCATGAATACTGTCTGAGCGACAAGGCTTGTAATTCCCCCCAATGTATCAAAAGTGCTCTTATCATATTACAAACAACTAACATGCTGAGACTGTAAACATTCAAAAGAGTGGACTTCCTCAAATGCTTTCAGTGATGTCATCTGGCCCTTCTTTCATATCCGCTTTTATTATGCTCCTGTCCTTGCAAAACAGAGCTTGTGCCACAGCACAACAAAGGCCAGGAAATGTCAGGACTGTGGCCGTGAGACGGACCTGGAAGCCAGGAGAGGCTGATAAAGTACAAACACCTCCAGAGGAGAAGAAAGGAATCGCCACGGGCAGCAGTCTGCTTGGCCTGGTTAAGACGGGCGTTCCGCCGCCCCCATCTCACACACGCTCGGTTTGCTGCGTGGACAGTGAATTACCGAGTTGTTCTATCAGTAGACAGACACACCCCCCGAGACCTCTCCTAGGTAATGTCTTTGGGAGCCCCCCACCTGCCGCGCACACGAGTACCAGGGGGTCTAGAGGTGACCAGGCAGGTCCCTCGCGCTTGGGAGATTACAGATTCATCGGTGTCCACGGCAGATCCCCGACGACACATGTGAGAATAAGATGACCTGTGAAGGAGCGGGGACGAACGGGAACTAATGCTTACCCACAGCATTGCGTTTTTAACTTGAATCCTGATTGCTTATCTGCACTGTTTAAATGAACCCGCTTTATTGATTGAAAGCGTGTTTTCAGTCCTTTCTACATGCGGTGTGGCCCGTCCACGTACCGTGATGTCCTTTGGAGCCCGTCCCACGCTCACCTGCGCAGGGGCTGGACCCTCAGCAGACAGATTTCCTGCCCACGGATGGGAAAGTGAGGGGAAGGAGACGACACAGAGCTTCGGGGTGGGAGCAGACAGCGTGGGGTGTAGGCACCATTAAATAGGGGTTTCATCTTACGGCGGACCTCGCCACGGCTCCCCGCCCGACTAACACGCGTGCGGTAGACCAGCCGTGGGTCTTTGCCAACTCTGCCGTGATTCAGAGCTTCCTTTCGCCGGGCAGGCCACCCCCGGAGGAGACGCTGCCAGGAGCTATGGCTCCCTTACAGACCATAAACAGGCAGGCCTGGTGTGGACGGCCGCACTTCCTCCCTCCAGGCACTGGAGTCTTTGCCCTTAATAGACGATCCTTCTCCTCTCCCTGGGAGCGACCCAGAAACGTCTCCGATGCAGGATGGGACGCGGCCCTTTGAAGTCCCAGCCAGCGGCGCCCCTAAGGTCACGGAGCAGAAAACAGCAGGAGAAAGGCCTGACCGTGATCGAGGGCCCTGTGTACACGCCCACCAGACTGGAGCCGCGGAGGCTGGAGTTTGCCGTGAGACCACTCACCGGTCAAGGATACGGTGGCGCTGAGACACTTTTCAGTAGTCTCTGCCCATCGACAATTCTTGGTACCTTAAAATATCCTCATGAATTATAGGAAGGCCCTGCTTTTTCCCAGAACCGGCTTGTAGGACTGGACTTTTGGGCCCCTGGGCCCTCAGGACCGCCCTTCAGAAGATGCTGCCCAAGGACTTCAGACATTGTCCCCAAATCAGGGCCCGGGGAGGTGCCGAACCTGAACCTTCACCGCAAGAGTCGTGGAAGCATTTTCCTTTCGCGTTACCTCGGCCCCATGTTTTCTCCCTCCTCTTTATTGCTTTTCTTTCTTTTACAGCTTTAGAACGGAGAGTCTTTGGAAAGGGCTGATTTGCTAGATTCGGAAGTCATCTCGTGGGTTCACCTGCGGCCGTATGGAATCGCATCTTCAGGCCGGGCTGCCGCGGCCCTGGGCTGCCGCTGGACCGGAGGCTCTCAGACCCTCAGCCGTGGAGGCCATTTGTGCTCCGCGTCCCCTTTCCACCCACCCTCAAGGACTCAAGCCGTGCTCTTGGTATTGTAAACAGTCGGATGGACCCCCTTCCAATCCGTGTAAATAGCGCCAGCGTTCTGGACCGAGTCAGTGGAGTTCTCTCAAAAGCAAAGAACTCTGATGTGTTGTTAGCTCACGCAGACTCATCAGATGCTGATGCGTGTTTTCTGGCCTGCTTTTGAGGTGCTACAGACCATCCCCACTTCGGGTAGCCCCGCCGCGTGATCCAAGGAGGCCCACTCTTTGGGCCTCAGCGATGCTTCCTTCCACCCAGGCTACTATGTGCTACGGTGCCAAGCCCAGACATCAAACTTTCGGAACTGGGCAAGACCGACAGGATGCTTAATCCTAGGGTATCCCAGCCTCTTTTTACTGAAGACCAACTTTTGACTGCCTTTGATTTATTTATAAAGATTTATTTATTTTTTTTTTCGAGAGAAAGCGAGCGAGCGCATAAGCAGGGCAGAGATACGGGGAGACACAGAACTCGAAGCACTGTCGGCACAAAGCCTAACTCAGGGCTCAAACTCATGAACTGTGAGTTCATGACCTGAGCCAAAGTCAGACGCTCAACTGACTGAGCCATCCAGGTGCCCCAGCAATTTTTTTTTTTTAAATCTCAGGCTTATAAATGAAGAGGATATGGTGGAGAGGGCTGGTGCCGTCCCCACACGCAGGGTCTGGGGTAGCTAATGAGAGTTAAGACTGACCCCGCCAGGCTTTGGACGCATGAGAACCCCCGTTCTCCCTGCATTTCTCACGAGAACACTGGGCGCTACAGAGACCTCAGATAACCCGCGGCATTAAATACCAATGTGCAAAACCCCAGAGCATTTGCGTGGAGTTTAATTCCCTCCTATTCCAGGCGACTTTGGCATGCTCGCTGTCATGGTAACGCGTGCCTCTCCCGCATCCTCTTTCAGGGACTGAATTTGGTCCTCTTTTTCTATAAACAATGATCCTCTTTGCATAGAAGTAGGGAAAAAAGTCCCAACTCTCTGACCCACTTGAAAACCAGGAACTGAACTTTCTTTGAGCCCCGCGTATGCTCTCACAAGGTAGCAGAGTGACAAAATGTCGGAGAGCGGTGGGGGCCCTACTGCCTCCACCAACGGTGTCCGGGGAGGACGTGTCGCAGGCCCTGGCGGCGGCTTGTGCAAGACTCGTAACTGCCAGCCACAAGTCACCGCTTGGAAGCCGAACACCATTTTCTTCCTTTTATGGGGCACGTACTCTTCCAAAAATTGTCCTGCAGATATTTAAAAAAAACCAAAAAAACAAAACGAAGCCCCAAACAGAAAACCCTAACTTCTTACTGGAGCCTGGAGCTTCTTACACGGCGGCAGCCTGGGGCTCTTGGCTGGCTGGGACAGACCTGGGGGGTGGGGGCGGGGGACGCCAGATGTGTTCTTAGCTCTTGTCTTCAGGGGACAGCAAACACCGGGCTTTCTTCCCCTTGCGAAAGTCAGGCTAGCAATCCGGGGCAGCACATCGCTCCTCTCCAGGCTGGCGAGGGCGTGTATTTCCTTGGCTACCCGGCGCTTCCCCCCCCACCCCATGATCGCTCAGAGAAGCCATCCCCTGGGCCTCAGTTTTAGCTGCTCAGCGGAGGCCTGTTGTTTTCATCGCCTGGGATGCCCGGTACCGAGCAGGGCTCGCTTGGAAGTCTTCGGTCTCCCCGGGGAAGCGTTTTACCGACTCACACACCTTTTCCACGTCCTTTCCCTGGTCTTGGAACTCAGCGTCTCATCTCAGCAGCCGTGCCCTTAGTAATCGATCCCGTCCGTCTGTCTCTCTCGTGCGCACGCGTTTGTTCTCCGTTTCACTTCCGCCCTCTTTCTCGGCTCACGGTAACGGGTGCCCGTCGGTGCCTTCCTGAGAGTCTCGGCGTGAGCTCTTCCCGGGGGCTATCGGTCTGGCCTTCGCTGCCTAAATAGCTTTCCTCCCATAAATCGTGGAAGATGCTTTTTCTCTAATTATTAGAATCAACGGGTGAAGTGTTTATAGACCATGAAATGCTTATAAAAAGATGATTCGATAAGCATGTATGGAAAGATCTAACTTAAAAATCAGCTTCGGATATAATTTAGCAATAAACAGCCCTTAGAGGGGGTAGATGGCCCCTTTGGGAAACGTTCTGCTTGTGGTTCTAGGGTTCCATAAAACCACACCACTAGCCTCATTAAACAGCAAAGCAGCAAGAATTGTCACTCCCAGGGGTTGGCATTCTGCTGTTTATTTTCAAAGCAGTTTTTTCGTTGAGTGGGCCACCTTTAATCTTCATGAATACCAGTGCTTTATTTTTACCAGTTAAAGTATTTGCTTTATCCCAAGCTGTCCTGAAAAATGTCTTAGGGGCCCGGGAACACACAGCACAGCACAGGAACTTTCTGGAACCTTCTGGAATGTGAACATGAGCACACACCAGTGTCAGTGTTGGAGGGCCACGGCGGTCAGCCACAAGGAGTGGGAGCTTTTAGGACGAGTAGGGTGAGGCTCGACGCAGGAGGTCCGTGCCCGTGCCTTCAAGAGCGCCTGGGCGTGACTCGGGGCTGTGCGCAGAGCATTCCAAGGCGAACCTCTCTGACCTGCTGTAAATGGGTTTCCCTCCCGACTGTGATCCATTTCCACTTCTGCTCCTTTCCCTGCTGCTCCCGCCTGCCATCCTCTTGGCTCGGGGCCGGTGGCCGGCTCCCGGCCAGGACCGACGAGGCCGGGCCACTCTCTGGGCCCGTCTGGCGCCCTTGGCCCCACTGCCCACCAGCTGCGGGCCCTCGTTGGCTCTTTTAGGTGGGGACACCCCATTTTCAATGTTATTTTTATGATTCCAAATCACAGAGCACAGTGTCTTTTGCACAGACCAAGGATTTCCAATTATTTGCCTCACGGCGCCCGTGCCCGACTCCAGATCTGCGGGATCGGAAGCTCCGGGGTCGCACCGTCACTGCGTTAGAAACTTGAATTCACATGTGCACAGAGCATACAGCATAGTCCCAGATGTACAGGGTACTGTGAGCACCCGTGTGTCACAGAGCCACAGGTCCGGGTCTGGTCTGTTTCCTCCCGTCCCCCTCGTTTCTCCCGGGGCCCCCGGAAAGCCGTTGCTGACCACTGCCAGGACTCAGCACACCTGGGAGCCTGTGCTGCAACCCACACAGGAGCCGGGGCACCTACTGCCACCTGGGGGGCGGCCTTCTGAGAAGCCAGCCCACGGCCTGATGTGAACACCTCCCCTGCGACTGCGCGGGGCGGGGGCGGGGGGGGGGGAGCAGATAAAACCGCCTCACGTGAGGCTTCCAAAGCCGTGAGCGGAGACTCTGAGTTTCAGGGCGGGTGCTCGGGGCCCGGGCTCTGCGTGAAAATGTTCAAACATCCTCGGGAAGGAAGCTCACGGGTGAGCCGTTTGCAGGCGCGATGCTGCCGCCGCCCAGGCCCCGCCCCCCGTATTCCCCCAGCAAAGCCTGACAACAAGACACGGGACCCATTTTCTCCGGTAAAGGGATGGAGTGTGCGTTTCACTCGGATAAAACGGAGCCCATGTGGCCGGCCTGGGGTTGGATCAGAAATAAGTCCCTGACCCCGTACCCGGGAGGCCCGAGACCAGCCCAGCTTCCTCTGCAGCCCTCCAAAATGCATTTTAGTTGAAGGATCCTATAAAAACCTACTGTTCCGCCTCATTTTGATATGCACTCCCCGTTTTTTCCTGAATTCATCTGTTTTCATGAATAGCGCCATTATGCTCAACGAGTATGGCAGCATGAGCATTCCCCGCGTGTTCACAAAAGGTCGGTTATGCCTGAGACGTGCCGTCAGACGCGTGATCAAAGAGGGCCGTTAGAATATTTTCCAGGAAAAGAGGCAATGGTCGAATTTTACTTCTTCATACCAGTGTGACAGAACGGTGGAGAAGATAATTTGGGCTAGCCGAGAGACCAAAAAAATAAATAAATAAAAACGAAAAGTTGCGTTTTGTTTTTCGGCTTATCGGCTCCAGGTAGGAGGGTAGCTTGGATGTAACTGACTGACAGTGTAAAGTTGGAGTGGCATTCAATGCCCTGTTAACAGGAGTTCATAACGTTCTTACTTTCGCAAAGAATGATTTAAGTGGGCGCAAGGCAAGGGCCGGAGAGGCGGACGGTTCAGGTCCCTGGGAGTGGGGGGTCCCATCCCCACTAGCTTCCTCCGTCTAGCACCTTGCTCGAGGACCACACGGGGCTGAATCGGCCCGGGGGGGACCGAGGGCCAGCACTGGGCAAAGGCTGGCACGCGCCAATCTCCCCCCCCTCTCTCCTGTACTTCTTTCTACACAACTGAGGCTGTATTTGATGTAAAATTCTGCACCTGTTGTTTTTCCTAACGTTAGACATTTCCCCGTACTGAAAGCTCTTCTTAGACAAAAGTGTCCATCCTACGTTGGCTGTGTGATATTTGTTCTCAGGAGATGCATCACGACCTTCCTTATTGTCGCCACAAGATGATGCACGGAAGTATTTTCCAGGGTCCCCAAATCAGAAATCTGTACTGCCACGAATGAGTCTGCCTAGCGATCACACATGTCTAGCGGGCGAGCCGCGGCCGCGATGAGCGTGAAGGAAACGCAAGGCTCCCCAGCGTGCGAGCGGAGACCTGCTCCCGAGGGTACGGTCTGGAGTCCACTCGGACTCAAGAGGGGCGTGGACGCCCTCCACAGAACGTGGCCACGAACCTGCTCACTCAGGCGCATCATTATTTTGTGGTCTAAAGACGGCTTTGGAACAGAACCATCTGGACATGATGCGAGCACATGCAGACACGCCCCTGCAATAATCCTCGCTACGGGCTAAATGCGGGCAACGTCTCACTAACTCAGAAGTCCTTCAAAGGCTAGATCACTCTTCTTGAATGTCAAAGTCAGAAATGATGGCTCCTGACTGACGTCGCAGCCAAGCCTGATGGTTGAGCCCGCTCAGCTCCGCAATGAGAAACCACGCATCTACCACCCTCCTCCAGGTGCGGGAAGTGGAATGGGCACTTGGGGGCCACACGCCTAGGCCACATCCCCACGCTCCGGAAGCTAACGCTGTGACCGGGAGCTCGGATGCCCGACGGCGGCGAGGCGGGGCGTCAAGGCGGCTGGCGTGGGGCTTGACCGCGCCGCTCGCCTAACTTTCTGGACCTCGGTTTCCTCGGCTGTAAACTGCATTAGCTCTTATCTCACGGGGTGAGTTAGAGTCAGGGTTCTTTGTCGCCGTGAAGGCACCTGGAGGGAACGAATGCCGGGCCCAGAGGACACCAGCTCTTACCGTCGGTAGCTACGGCTGCAGGGCCGAGCACGCATGACCGTGGGAGGGCCACGACAAAAGGAGAGAAAACTGGCGGAGGGTCTGTGCCTCAGCGGGAAAACGTGGCGCGCACCGTACGAACGAGGCCTCAAAGGGCAGGTGACGGTGTGGCTGTGAGGCGGGTGCCGCTCAGGCGCAGGACGGGCCATCGGAGGTTGGGAGGAGCTCCGGGGGACGGGGAGAAGCGCTCCCATTCCAGAAGAGCTGCGTGTGCGCGGCCACCGGGGGCGGGGTGCCCGGGGCCTCCGAGTCGTGATGCTGAGCCTGCGCTTTGAGGAGTACGACTGTTCCCTGGGGAGCAGGTGCTCGGGGACGAGGCGGCGTGCGACCGGAACGGCCAAACGGGGCTCCGGGGCGTGGCCTGCCTCCCTGGGCTCAGGCAGCCAGAGGGCGTGTTGGGTCCGGGCTACCTCAGCCACAAGCCACCCGAGAGAGGTTAGGAAGCATCTGGAGAAGAAGAACTGTGCTTCCAAACACTGTCCTCCACGAAGGGAGTCAGTCAGGAGGCAGGTGCGCGGGGTGCCCGGCAAGCGCGCAGGCACAAGCTCGCACGCCTCGCTGCAGGGACTCAAGGAGCTCGCGACTGTCCCCACGGGCAGCGCGGGAGGAGCTGGGCTCAGCCAAGCAGGCTGGATATGGGATGGGCATTAAGACCCAGATGTCGGGGCTGCAGGAGGGAGCGGAGAATCCTCAGGGCATCCCAGGCCCGGAGAGGATGTGATTAACAAAATAGAAATAGTCGCCTGAGGCACCTTTTGCTCGGAGGTGGGGCCCCCGGAGGAATGACACTGAGGACTGGCCATATAGGCATCTCTCCGAATTACAGACACCAGGGACCACCAAACGGCCACACCCGGGGTCAGAAATCGGAGCGGAGCCTGGGGCACGGCTGGTCTGGGGATATTTTCTCAGGGTGGCGGGTGGACCACACGCTTCCCAGAAGCCTGGTTGGCCCCTGTGGGGACCCGGCAGGTGTGAGGCCTCTGACGTCCACCCACCCTCTCGCTGTGACGGGATCAGGGATAGGACTCCCAGAGCTACTGCCGGAATTCAGGCTTCTGGAAACATCACTGTGCTTAGGTTGGCAAGAACTTCGACTGAGCCCAACGGCAGACGCCACCGTTACGGGAGAAGAGAGACATCCGAGGACGCCGCTGGCTGGAGAAACACGTTCCAGGCCAGGCAGGCAGGGACCCAGGCAAGGCCGGAAGGAGTCACTGCCCACCTTTCAAAGCACGACCCTCCAGGACGGCAACAGAGGCGATAAACGTAGAAATTGATTCTTCTGCTCCAAGTGAACATACTGGAAGACTGGATAGGTCCCTATTCCCGTGAGCCCACCCTTCCCTTGCCTTCTGTCCGCCAGTGCGTGCCTTCTGAGGAACACGACCGACATCCAACATGCCACGGTCACCATCCGGACTCGGACAGAAGGGGTCGTACGAGGAAGGCTGCGTAAAGGGGGTGTCACATCGGCCGTGCCGCAACGGGGAAGCACTGGCGTGTGTGGATGCCGTTACCACCTCCCTCCTGCTTCAGTCTCTGTGTCTGGCTCTCTGTTCTCAGCCTGCTTACAGTTGGAATAGGGGTTCCGACGGCACTTTCCATCGGAAGATGCTGCAGAAAGCTATTTTGGGGATCATGCAATTTGGAAGGTGGGCCTGGGTTTCTGAAAATAGCTTGCGTAGGTCCTAACGTCCATTTCGGAGCCTGCCGGTGGGGTGTACTTAACATGCGACTGAGCATTTCCTGGTTTAATATCGCTAATGGATTCTAGACAGGACGAGAAAAAGAAGGAAAGAGAAG
>PITB01018607.1:0-33603 GCA_004024585.1 Paradoxurus hermaphroditus
CGTGGCTCGGTAAGCAGAGCCCTTGATAGATTCACCTCATCACCCTGGGTGCCCTTGTTCAGTGCACAAGCTGAACAACCGTACACAGCAGCCCTGTTCAGTGTCTTGCCAAATCCCACCCTTATAGCCTCTACTCCAAGCCAGGGCTCGTTTTACTTCACGCAGCTCCCGGTCCACATTCTGGGTCTTGGTCACCAATTCAGGCCCCAGGACAGATGGTATTTGGTGTAAGGCTAAGTGGGGGTCGGGGGTGGGGGGCGGTTTTAGGAAGAGCAGCGGATAACAACTCAGCCCGGATTCACGTCACAGACAAGCAAGGTCGCCTCTGGTGCCTGCGCCTGCCTGCCGGGTTCCGCCGAGGATCCCGCGCTGTGAATAGTCCCAGTGAGGCCCTCTCAGAGGACCTGCCGGACTCCCCCACGGCCCCGTCCTTGGCCTCCACCCCGAGCCGGAAAACCAGGGGCGAGGCCTCCTCCTCGGTGCCTTCATCCTGCACGGCTCCTCCCGCCCGCTTCCCGCCCGGATTGCCGCTGGGGTCGGGCTTCTGCACACCGCTGTCGCTTGGGTCCCCACACGGGACGCTTGAAAAACATCTCTCTGAAAGCAGAGAAAGTGTGAGCCTTCGGGAAGGAGGGTGTGGACGGGGAGAGGTCCCCGGAGGAGGGGAAATTTACGGCGTTCGTTTGGCCGGCTCTTAGGACATCGTGGAGCCTGCGTGGAATGCCTTCCGGAGGTGAGCGCTGGCATTTTCCTGCTTAAGTTCGGATGTCGGCGCTCCTGTGCCCTTGGAGATTGCCTCCACCGCCTCCTCCTGTGACAGATGAGGAAACTGAGGCCCGAGACCGAAAGGGACTGGCCTAAGCCCGTAGAACTGAGCAAAAAAGTCGCAGGCGCGGACGGTGAAGGCACGAGCGTGCGCTGAGTTATCTGGGCTTTACGCCGGGAGGCCGAGAACCGGGACGGCGGTGGCCGCTCAGCTCGGCTCCGTTCGCCTTCCTCCTGCAACGCGCCAGGCCGTTCCGACGCTTTGCGACCCGCCTGTGAAGGCCGCTCGATCCGCATGTCGTGGATGAGAAAACCGAGGGTCACGGAGCCCGAGTCACCCGCCGGAGGTCACGCTGCCCCGTGCCGAGAAGCGGAGAGGCCCTGCTGGTTAGAAATACGGCCCGTGGTGTCCGTCGGTCCTGGTTCTTCTGCCGCCACCCGCTGGCTGTGGGACCTCGGCCGGGTGACTCTGGCCCTCTGAGCCTCGGTCTCCTCGTCTGTAGAATGGAGGGAACAGCTATAAGGCTGTTAAGAAGACTCAGTAAGCCAGGGCCTGAGAGGTGCCCCCCTCTCCCGTCTCGGGTGGGGGTACCTACGGTCCGTGAACGGTGGCCGACGTCAGTATGATCGCCTACCTGATGGGGCGGCGTAGCAGCCGTCGGTGGGGTCGGCCGCCAGAGTCCAAGGTCAGGATCCTTGGGGCGAATGGCCTCTGCCTCTCGTGGGTCATCGTGCCGATGATGGCGTGGTGGGAGCTAATTCTCCGTGCTCCCCTCCCCCCCCAAGAATAGAGAGAGCTCCCGCCACGCTCTGCCGCCTAGTGTGACCGCAGCCCCGACTTGACCGGTTGGCGGTGCTCCGCCGAGGCGTTGAGTCTTCGGTTCAGTCACCACTCGACAACACTTGGGGCCTTTTTTTTTTTTGTATCAGGGTTGTAGAGATGTTCTTTTTTTTTTTTTTTTAATGTTTTTAATATTTATTTTTTGACAGAGAGACAGCACGTGATCAGGGGACGGGCAGAGAGAGAGGGAGACACAGAATCTGAAGCAGACTCCAGGCTCTGGGCTGTCAGCACAGAGCCCGACGCGGGGCTCGAACCCACAGACGGTGAGATCACAACCCGAGCTGAAGTCGGCCGCTCAACCGACTGAGCCACCCAGGCGCCCCCTTTTTTTTGTTTTTAATTTTTTTTTAATGTTTATTCATTTTTGAGAGTCAGAGACAGAGTGTGAGTGGGGGAGAGCAGAGAGAAAGGGAGAGACACAGAATCCGAAGCAGGCTCCAGGCTCCGAGCCGTCAGCACAGAGCCCGACGCGGGGCTCGAACTCGCAGACGGTGAGATCATGACCTGAGCCGAAGTCGGCCGCTCAGCCCCCATCCCCGCGCCCCTGGAGATGTCCCAATAGGCCTTTTTGTGCTTTCGGATGCCCGTTTATCTATTTGTGCGTTGAGCAGCCGTCTCAGGAGCCCCTCTCTGAGCCAAGCCCTGGGCTGGGGGCCTGGGACACAGTCACACCACAGGGACAGTCCCTGCTTCCTCACTGCCGGCCTTCCCGGGCCCTCCTGGGACCTGCCGTGCCCGAGCTCCCTCCTCCAGGCTCCTGTCGCTCAGGGTGCTCCCGTCCTCACTCTGGTGTTCCCCCTGCTGACGTCAGCCAGAGCTAATCGGCCGGAGCCCAGCTAACGCCAGGCAGTGGTGGCATTGCTCCCATGGGTCCCAAGCCTGGGCTCTTCCCCTGGCGTCACCCCGCTTCCTGGTGCCCATAGTTTTCACGATGCCTGAGCCTTCGGGACCCTAAGATTGCCCTGTGTGGGACCAACCAGGTCGTAGGATTCATCTGGAAACAGTGTGTCACCAGGCCTTTGAGATGCCCCAAATTTGCCCGATGACAACGGTTTTCAAATGATGTCCCTTAGAGCTGTGGAGGTCAGTGGGTACCCCGAGGGTGCCGGGGTTTGGGAGTGGTGAGGGGGGCAGTGGAGTGCAAGAGCTCCCCGCTTACCCCTCCCCCCGCCCCTCCCCACTACCATGCCGATCCTAACCGGGGTGGCTTCACGCGTGCGACATTTAGGCTGTGGAGCGACACTGCTCGGGTGTGGGTTCTATCTCCACCACTTGTGAGCTGACCTCGGATAATCACTCTGGGCCTCAGTCGCCCCATCCGTAAAGTGGGAAGAGTCGCCCTTCACAGAGTGGCTCCGAGGGCCGAAGGGATGTATGTCGTCAAATGCTGAGCAGCGCCGGCCCCCGGGTGCTAGCTACTGTCGCCACCGGCTTTACCTGGGGGGCGTGAACGGGATGCTGGAGCTGGAATGGGGAGAGGGGTAGAGACCATTTCTTCTCCTTCCTTACCCTTTGTGGTTAATGTATTTGTGAGACCCTTTGCGTGTATTCCTTTGTTTAAACACACAGACGAGTAAAGAACAAAGAGCACTAATTCCAGAGTCAGAGAGAGACCTTTTTTGTCCTGGCTTTGCTACTTAGCACCTGTGTCTTAACCTCTCTGTGCCCGTTTCTTGGCTTGGAAAATGGGGCGATCTCACCGCACCGGGCGCAGGGCCCCGCCGGAGGGAGGACTCGGTAAGCGGCAGCTGCTGGAGGCCTGGGTTCGGTGAGGCGCAGAGGAGGGAAGGAGCTCCACCTGGAAGGCTGCTCGGAGGAGGTGGTGCGCGAATGGTTCTTAAAGGGTGCGTAGGAGCGCTCCGGGCGGAAGGGCAGCCCCGGCAGAATGAGCGCGGGGGTTTGGAGTCGCCTGGTGTGTTGGGAAGAGCCTATTGCTCGGGACCCCCGACAGGTGGGGTGGCAGCTGGGGCAGGTGGGCGGCAGCCGGACAGGAGACTGGAAGGGAGCCGGGCCTCATCCCGTAGGGTCCCTGTGGCCCAGCCGAATGTGTCCCGAGGGCCGTAGGAAGCCACGGAACGGTTCGAGCAGGGAGGCGGCCTGGGTGGCTTTGAGTCGTAGAGAGACAGGAGGGGAGACCCTGGGGCCCGCTGCGGTCGTCCAGGCGACGAGGCCCAGAAGAGGGAGACGGGACGGCGGCGGCCCCCCCTGACCCGGGCCCGGCAGTCTTCGGTCCGGTCCCATCTGGTGAGGGTGGCGGGGCCGCCCTCCACCCCGCAGCTCTGCAGGCCCGCCGAGCCGGCTGGAGAGGAGCTGACCCCGGCCGGCAGAGGGGAAGCAGCAATATTTGCTCAGCTGCAGAGGCCAGCTCGCGAGTCGTTCCTTCCACGTAAGACACTGGCTCAGCGGGTGGGGAGGCGGTCCGGCGGTCCTCCCTCAGCTCCCCGGGGGTTGCCCTTCCCCCATGCAGGCGTCTGAGCCCCCCAGAAAAGGCGTCCCTCCTCCCCGAGACGAGCCCTCTGAGGTCTGCAGCCGGCGACCGTGACCTCTTTTTCCTGGTCTTCCTTCTCTCATCAAACACACCCCGTTCTTTCATCTCTTCCTTGTGTGACGGGGACTGACCTTTATTTTTATTTTTAGAGAAATGTCCAGATTCGGCAGTGATTCAGATCCGGCTGACACAGACAAGGCACCGTCGGGTTCAGAGCCAGGACTTTGATGTGGGGCAGCCTGAGCCGGAGCCCCAGCTCTGCCGCTGCTGTGCTGTGTGACCCGGACAGGTCCCTGGAAGTCTCTGATCTCTAAATAGAACCCCTTTCTCCACGGGCCGTTACAAAAACGAAACGGGAGGGCATTTGTAGAGCACGTGGGACGGGGCCGGGTGCATAGGACATGCTCGCTAAACAGGAGTTACTGTTTTCTGTGTCTCCGGACAGCTCGGCGTTGCTTTGACTTCCTCTGACCACGCCACCGGACAACTGTCCCGTCACCAAATCGCCGTGACCTTAATTAAACACTCCTAGGCGGGCTGAGGATTACACAGGCCGCCAGCGACCCTCGCCTCCTGCTGTCGCGCCTGTGTCATCTCCTCCCCTGGAGGATGACTCGCTTCTAATCAAGAGTACAGCAAAGGTGATGGGGTTTCGTTTCCTCGATTGTGATGGAAGATCGGAAGTTCCTTCTCGCTCGGCCCGAATGGCACGAGCGGCCTCATCGGAAGCTGATCGAGGAGCCCCTTCTGTGGCCAGAGGCTGAGGGTGGTCTTCGCGCCAGCAAGATGGCCTGGGAGGAACTGGATCCTGCTGACGACCGACCGCGCGATCCTGGGAGTGGATCCCGCCCCCACGAGTCCTTCCGATGAGCCCGGGCCCCTGCCCTGGCCGACACCTGGAGGACAGCCTTCCAGAAGACCCGGCCGAGCTGCGCGTGGACCCCTGGCCTGCCGAAACCGTGAGATAATATGTGTGTGCCGTTTTAAGGGCGTGAAGTTTGTGGTAACATTGTTATACATAACGGATACGATTTATACGTGATTTTATACGTAATACGATTTGGACAGAACTAGTGCAATTTCTGAAGGTGCATTAGGGCAGAACCACAGCGGGGCCGGCAGAATGATAAAGTCTTCGAAGCAGCTGATGGGCAGCAGGGGGAATGCGGCCGGGGAGCCTCGCTGGCAGCGACAGCCATAACGAGCATTATTGAATATTTGCTGTGTTCTCTGCCAAACCCTTTACGTCCTCCGGTTCATCTCGTCTTCGCCCCACCCTGTGAACAATAACCATCACTCCATTAAACAGATGGCAAAGCTGAGGTCCAGAGCAGTTCGGTCACTGGCCCCAGGCTGAGGGGTGGTGGGGTCTGCGGACCCGGGTAGGCTGACACCCAGGAAGCCCCGCCCCCGCTGGCTATGCTGACGTGACAAGGGCGTCCGGATGCCATGCAAGAGTCGTGACCCAGGCGGCAGGTGCAGCAGCCGGACAGACCTTGGTTTGTGTTCTGGTTCTGCGCTTCCTCGCTGTGTGAGCTGGGGCAAGGCGCTACCCGTCTGTGAGTCCTTCTCTTCTTCTGGAACGTGAGAGTGATGATACGGTTCCAGCGCTGGAGACCCCTAGCTGTCCCTCGCCACCCTCGTTGCCCCCATCCGAGAACACACACTTCCCCCACCCGCTTGGCAGCAAGGGGAGGCCGGAGGATCGTGGGCGGGAGGGAGGCGTGCGGCCTCTGGGCCACGTCTGGATAAGGCGGCCGCCCGTCTTCCACACTTTCCTCCTCCTGCGGGCTGGGGTGGGCCCCCGATGCTGGTGAGGTGGCCGCTACCACGTCCATGAGGGCGACTCCCCAGGAAATTGCAGAGCAACGAGATAGAAAGTATCCAGGAGCCAGACAACAGTGGGGAGCTAGGCCCTGCCCCCCCCACGCCCCGCCCCGGGCCTTGTGTCTACTTCTGGACGTGAGAGAGAAGTGCCCCCTCCCTTGCTGAGCCACTGTAGTTTAGGGTCTCTTAGTTACAGCAGCGGGACCTACGGCCTGGCCGCTAGGCATGATGGGAGTATGCTGGCTGCCGCCAGGCATCCTGGGGGGGGGGTGCAGGTCATGAACGCGGCAGAAAGGGCTCCCGCTGATCTGTGGGTCCCCCCTTGGCACCTCTGATTCAGCGCCAAACGTATCCATGTCCCCAGATAAGATCTGCCCTGAGTTCAGGGGAGGCTTCGGCAGCAGCTTCCCGGAATCGTCGAGCCTCACCCCAAAGCGGTACAAAAGCAGAGACCCGGCCTTGGCGGCACCGGAAGTGGAGAAGGGGGCGGGGCTGTGCCGGGCGGGGCGGGGCGGGGCGGGGCGGGGCGGGGGGAGAACCCTGGGGACACTCCTGCACCTCACCGGGCTCCCGCCGCTTCTCCAGACCTGCCAGTCCTCCCCCCACAGCCCCTCTCCCAGTCTCCTCCGCTCGAGTTCCACCCTCCCGGGTCTGCTAATGGCGTCCGAGCACCCACCGCTTCCTTCCGTATTGCAGAAACTCTGGCGTCGCTGGGGCTCTGGGGGCTCTGGGGGCTCCGGGGCTCTGGAGGTGTGCTGGGGGCAGGGGCCCTGGTCCTGTGGGGCCGGGAGGGCGAGAGGACCTCGACTTTGGTATGACCTCCTCACCAGCAAGGGGTCCGGCCAGCTCCTCTTGACCTCGCACTGCGAGATCTGGTCTGTTTTTCTTAATAAAATGTTAGACTTCTAGAAGGATCGCGAAGACAGCACGGAGTCCTCGTGAACCTTTGTCCCGTCTGCGCTACAGCTTCCATCACCGCGGTACGGTTCTCAAAACGATAATATGCCTTCAGCACGTTATCGTCACCTAGACCGTGGACCCTCCAGGTCTCCCCAGCTTTCCCGCGAATGCCCTCTCGCTGTGCCAGGGCCCCACGCTGCAGTCGGGAAGCCCCGAGTTTTCTCCCCCGGCCGCCCGGTCTTGCCCGGGAGCGCCTAGGCCTCTGTTGCCGTGGTTCGCCCCTACTCCTTGCAGGCAGAGGGCTCTGGCATCATGAAGTTTGCCTTTTCCCCCGAGTCAGGCAAGGGTCCCCACGTTGGGAGCTAGGAAGGTTGGGTGTTGGCATCGGCCTCAAACAGTTTTTCTCTGGTGCCTAAATTTCTGCTGGAAAATGGAGGGAGGGGTCAGGTTATCACCAACGCCAGTCAAGTGCCCTGCAAGGGCCCAGCGGCACGCTCATGGCCGCCTCCTACTTCCGCGGGTTTAGCTGAGGACGGCTCACCGGCAGGGAGTTCCTACGGAAACGGCCCACTGAGGAAGCCAGGGCGGCAAGGGGAAATGGGGGAGTCCCACGCTCATTCCGTACCGTGCCCACGGCCTTGTGCTGGCTTCCGGTAGGCCAGACACGATCTCCGCCCCGGGGTGCTCGTAGTCTCAAGAGGAAGGATGCAGGGGAAAGAGAGACAAGTGTGCGTGTGGCTACAGGGCAGAGGACTTGACTCTGCTGTGTGGCCCTGGGGAGGCCACATAACCTCTCTGGTCCGTGTCTCGTGTCTCTGAGGGCTGTCGAAGAGTCCAAGAAGAGCCCTGTGTTAGTCTCCTGGGGCCACCGTGACCGAGTGCCACCCACGGGGTGTCCTAAGCAGCAGGTATCTATGCTCTCACTGTTCTGAAGGCTGCAGTCCAAGATCGAGGTGCCGGCTGTCTGTCCTTGCCGGGGGCTATGAACTCTGCTCCCCGCCTCTCTCCCAGCTCCCGGTGGTTTGCCGGCCATCTGTGGTGTCCTTGGCTTCTGGAAGCCTCACCCTGACCTCTGCCTTTGTCTTCGTAAGGTGTTCTTCCTGTGTGTATGTGTTTCTGGGTCCGGATTTCCCCTTTTTATAAGGACACCCGTCATACGGGATCTGGGGCACCTGCCTCAGTGGGACCTCATCCTCACCGTCACCTCTGCAGGGACCCTGTTTCCAAACAAGGAAATGGTGAGGTACTGGCGAGTTAGGGCTTGGACATCGGGATTTGGGTGGGGTGGGGGACACAGCTCAACCCGTCACGCCACCTGGGGCCTCTCTCCGTGGCTTGGGCTTCTCCCAGCCCGGCGGCCCGGAACCGAGAGGGAGCAGCCCCCAGCACAGGCGAGAGTCAGGGAGGAAGCCGCCGGCTTCTTCTGACGCGCGGATGCCGGGGAGGGGACCACACGCGGGAGCGAGGCCTGGAGGGCCCGCCGGGAGCCGCTCGTGGAAACAAGGTCCTCCAGTCACACGGCAAGCCCTCCCCGCCGTCCTCTGAACTCTGGGGGAAAGCCTTTTCTATTCCTTTCTTGTCCTCGCTGGGCAGCTCACGGCGGTTGGCACGGGAGTCGCTGCTCGGCGGATTGTCGTCGGCGTTGCGTTATGTTACGAAGGGGTCTGCTCTGTAAGCAGGGAAGTGACGGGGGCCGTCCAGCTCCTCCCCCAGGTGGCCCCTTACTCCCTCGCTGTTGGCCCCGCACACCCGGGGCTGGTACTCAGCGGGGAAAGTACCCCAGGCAGAGGGCTAGTTTGCCAAACCCAGAAAGAGAGAGACCTACTTTGAAATGCTTTCTCAATCCTCCAAAGAGACGTCTGCGGCTCCCCACCTCCGCCCCGGGGAGAAGGGAAAGGCAGAGAGAGGAGGAGCGGGCTTCCGGTGTGTTTATATTTCGGGCTCTTCTGAGCCCCCTGAAGGCCTCACACACAAGGGCACTTTTAAATGGACCAGGAAGTGCCCCCGGGATGGAAACTGCTGGAAACTGGAGCCAGAGGAATGCTGGGGCGCCGGCGTCGCCCGCTCTGGTCTCCTGTCCCTCAAACGACCAGCAATTCAGCCCCTCCGGTGCCCACGTCAGAGCCGGAAGGGCTCCCGGAGGTCATCACGCTCCTCCTTTTCCCTCCCTCCCACCAAGCATTTAGTGAACATCTCGGCATCTTTGTCGAGTCAGTTACAGGACCCTTTGGGCCACGAGGAATAGAAAAAAGTACCCAAATTAATCTAGATGAAAAATACAGGGGGGGTTTATGGCTCAGTTCACTTCAAAGTCCCAGGAGAGTTTGGCTTCAGGTATGGCTGGAACCAGCAGTTCCAACGTGTGGTCAAGCCCTGGTCTCTTAACAGCCCTGGGCTCTGCTCCCGACACAGTGGCCTCGTTCTCAGCTTCAGGAGGAAGCAAGATGGTACCAGCAGTTCCAGACCCTCATCTTCAAGTGCCACAGACCTTAGGGTGTGCTGTGTGGGACGGTCCAGGTTAGCCCCCTGCCACTCCTGAGCTGGGAGGGTGGAGTCAAGTCTGCCTGAGGTTCAGAGGTACCGTTCCCGCCCGACCCTCATCCCCACACGCCGGGCGGCCCAATTGTATGTGTGCTCTCCTCCCAACGACAGGTGACTCGGGTTCTCTGGCCACACCTCCCCAGTGACAGGGAGCGCCCGGCGCGGGCACAGCCCTGTCCTTCGAGAAGGGCTGTTCATAGAATCTCTCTCGCCACGCTTCAGTCTAATTTTTTGCTCCCCCGTCTCCCCTGTGGAACCCCTTCCTGTCTGTAACTCCAGGGCCCGGCACCGAGCCTGGCACAGAAGAGCGCTCCGCAGATGTTTGTCAAATGAAGAAACAATACCTCGCGTCACTGACTACCTACTACGAGCCGGACGTCTCATGCACGGGACCTCCTTCGAGCCTCACGACCACTCTCTCAGGTAAACGGCCTCGTCCCCCCTCTTCTGTGTGAAGACTCAGAGGTTCCATGAGGTTCGGAGATCACCTTAACCGAGGCCGTCCACCGAGACGGGGAACCGGGACCCGAGCCCACCCTGTCTGCCTTCTGGCCGAGGCGGGGGTGCGAGAGGCAGGGAGGGAAGCGCAGAGAGCAGGAGAGAAGGAGAGAACGTAGGGAGAGGAGAGAGACAAGGGCAGAGAGGAGGGGAGGCGGGAAGCTTCCAAGGTGAAGAATCCAATTTTCCTCTGATGCTTCTTCTGAACTAGCTTTTGGGTCAGCGGCTCCTTCAAAAGCCAGATTAGAGTTAGTACGTTCTAATGTGGCGATGCATCAAAGCCTGAACAACGTGAGAATCTCAGACAGAACTAAGTGCTGTCAGGGGCGCCTGGGCGGCTCAGTCGGTTAAGCGGCCGACTTCGGCTCAGGTCACGATCTCACCGTCTGTGGGTTCGAGCCCCGCGTCGGGCTCTGTGCTGATGGCTCGGAGCCTGGAGCCTGCTTTGGATTCTGTGTCTCCTTCTCTCTCTCCGCCCCTCCCCTTCTTGTGCTGTGTCTCTCTCTCAAAAATAAATAAAAACATTTAAAATTTTTTAAAAAGAATTGTTTACAGAAATAAAAAAAAATATCCAGCTCCCTAAAACAAATAAAACAAAAACAACAGCAACCACAACAAAAAAACATGAAAAAAAAGAAGATGCCTGGACAGCTCTGTCAACAGATCATGAGACTCTAGATCTTGGGGTCATGAGTTTGAGCCCCATGCTGGGCACAGAGATTATTTTTAAATATATAAATCAAAGAAAAACGACTTCAATTAAAAATTCCAGTACCCAATGAAACAAAACTCACAACGTCTGGCAACTATTAAAATCACCAGGCATTACACATATATAACGGAACGTTATCTAGTCATAAAAAAGAATGAAATCTCCCCATTTGCAACAACGTGGATAGAGCTAGGGAGTATAATAGTGAGCAAAATAAGTTAGTCAGAGAAAGACAAATACCATGTGATCTCATTCATATGTGGAATTTAAGAAACAAAACAAATGAGCATAAGAAAGAGAGAGAGAGAAGCTAAGAAACAGACTCTTAACTACAGAGAACAAATTGACCGTCCCCAGAGGGTCAGTGAACGGGCAGGAGAGGATAGGTGATGGGGAGTAAGGACTGCACTTGTCATGGTGAAAAAGAAAAGAGGAAAAGGGAAAAAAAATGACCAGATATGCAAAGAAGAGAAAAGTCCATCAAAGCCAATCCAGAAGGACACATATCAAAATGAGCCGATAAGGGCATTAAAACAGTTACCGTAACTGTATTCTGTATGTTTAGGAAACCAGAGGAGAGACCGAGCGAGTTCAGTAGAGTGAGAGAAGTTATAAAAAGGGACTCAGCTCAGACAACCAGATACTAAAATCACCACGTCTGACATGGAGAATAGTGATGGGGGATTGATATCAGGCCAGACAGCGCTGAAGAAAAGATTAGGGACCTTGAAGACCTATCAATAAAAATTATTTAAAATAAAATCAGAAGAAACAAGACCCAAATGCAAATGAAGAGAGCAACGGTGACCTGCAGGAAACTTCGAGCAGCCTAATCGATATGTAAATAGAGTCCCCAAAGGAGAAGAGGAAAAAGGAATGAGGAGAAGAAAAAAAATAGTAGAAAGAAAAATATCAGAAGAAATAATGAACGACGTTTTCCCAAACTGAGCCAAGAATCTCAATGAACCTCAAGCACAAGAAACAGGAAGAAAACCACAGCAGGTCGCGTCCTCATCAAATTACTTAAAAACCAATGATCAAGAGAAAAAGCTTAAAGTTGCAACAAAAGACAAACAAAAAGATACACAACATACAAAGGAACAAAGATAAAGGTGACAGATTTCTTATCTGTTCTTTTATATGTTTATTTATTTTTGAGAGAGAGAGAGAGAGAGAGCAAGCAGGGAAGGGGCAGGGAAAGAGGGAGACCCAGAATCCGAAGCAGGCTCCAGGTTCTGAGCTGTCAGCACAGAGCCCGACAGCGGGGCTTGAACTCACAGACCGAGAGATCATGACGTGAGCCGAAGTCGGACACTCAACCGACTGAGCCACCCAGGCGCCTGGAAAGAAAGCCTTTTGAAGATCTGCAAAGGGGCGGGGGGCACCAGGGCGGCTCAGCTGGTTAAGCTTGAATTCGTCTCAGGTCATGATCTCACAGTATGTGAATGTGAGCCCCTCATCAGGCTCTGCACTGACAGTGAGGATCCCGCTTGGGATCCTTCCTCCCCCTCTCTCTCTGTTGCGCGTGTTCACGTGCTCTCTCTTACTCTCAGAATAAATAAATAAACCTTCAAAAAATAACTAAGATATGCAAAAGTGAAAATAATATATTGGCAGCAGACTCACACAGTAAGAAGTATTTTTAAAAGGTCTTTTAAGGGGCGCCTGGCTGGATCGGACGGTGGAGCATGCGACTTTTGATCTCCGAGTTGTAAGTGCAAGCCCTGTGTTGGGTGTAGAGCTTATATGAAAATAAATCTTTTTTGAAAAATAAATAAAAGTTCTTTTAGGCAGAAGAAAAATAATACACCATAGAATATGGCTTCGGGCAAACAAGGAAGGTCACTAGTAACGATAGTTTTGCAGAACAGAAATAAAAGATCCTTTTCTTTTTAAGTTTATTATTTATTTTGACAAAGACAGAGAGAGAGAGAGCACATGCGCAGGAGGGGCAGAAAGAGAGGGAGAGAGAGAGAGAGAGAGAGAGAATCCCAAGCAGGCTCTACACTGTCAGCAGGTAGCCCTACATGGGGCTCGAACTCACGAACCGTGAGATCATGACCTGAGCCAAAATCAGCCCAACGCTTAACAGACTGAGCCACCTAGGTGCCCCCAAGATCCTTTTCTCCTCATCGGTTAAATCTTTTAAAAAGATAATCGACTAAGCAAAAGCAATAACAAAATAATGAATTTCTAGATACAAAGCACAGGAAACAATTGCACAAAAGCTGAGATAGGAAAAATGGAAGTACTTTAGGGTTCTTATGCTCGTCGTGAATTGGTCTAGCATTGCTTGAGGATAGAACGGTAAGTTAAACGTGTATCCCATCAACCCTAAAGCAACCATAAAAATAAACCAGTTATGCGGCTAATAAGTATGCAAAGAAGGTAAAATGAAATCGATGAATCTGAAAGAAGGCAGAGAGAAAGAGAACAAAGAACAGATGAGACCATTAGAAAATAAGTAGAAATAGATTAGATTTAAATCTAACTGTATTGATAATCTTATTAAATAGAAACTATTTGAGGGGCGCCTGGGTGGCTCAGTCGGTTAAGTGTCCAACTTAGGCTCAAGTCATGTCATGATCTCACAGTCCGTGAGTTCCAGCCCCACATCAGGCTCTGTGCTGACAGCTCAGAGCCTGGAGCCTGCTTCAGACTCTCCCCTCCCCTTCCCCACTCACACTCTGTCTCTCTCTCTCTCTCTCTCTCTCTCAAAAATAAACAAACATTAAAAAAAATTAAAAAAGAAGAAATGATTTGAATACCTCAGTTAAGGGAGTGAGTTGTTATATTAGACAACAAAAGCAAGACCCAACTTTATGCTGCCTGGAAACCCACTTTAACTATGAAGACAAAGTAGTTTCAAAGTAGAATTATAGAAAAAGATATACCATGTAACGCTAATCAAAAGAAAGCTGGAGTGGCTGTGTTAATATCAGACAAAGTAGACTTCAAAGCAAAGAATTTGACCAGAGATAATCCAAATCATTTCATAGTTATAAAGGAATCAATTCATCAGGAGGACATAACAACCCTCAATATTTATGCACCTAATGAAAGAGGTTCAAAATACAAGAAACAGAAACTGATAGAATGGCAAGGAGAAATAGACCGATCCGCAATCGTAATCAGAGATTTCAATACTTCTCTCTCGATAATTGATGGAACAAGTGGATAGAAAATCATTAGGAATATCGAAGCCCTGAGCGTTACCAGCCTGCTCGATCTAACTGACGTTGCTAGAACACGATGCCCCAAACAGCAGAATACACATTCTTTTCAAGTGCCCGTGACATGGTCACTAGATAGAGTATATTCTGGCCTCTGCAACATGTCTCGATAAATTTAAGAGAATTTAAATCATGCAAAGTATGAGTCTGATCACAAGAGAATTAAATGGAAGTCAATAAGAAAAAGATCTCTGGCAAACCTCTCCCATATTTGGATGCTAAACAATGCACCTCTAAGTAACCCGAAGGCGAAAGAAGAAATTTTCAAGTATTTTTAACTGAATGAAAATGAGAACGCAGCAAATTGTGAAATTGTGGGGCGCTACCCGAGGGCTACTTAGGCAGAAACTGGTAGCACTTCCTATCTGTATCAGGAAAGATAAAATGTCTGAAATCCATGACCTCAGCTTTCATTTACAGAAACTAGAAGAAGATGATCAAATCGAAGCCAAAGTAAGCAGAGGAAGGGAAAGGATGAAAATAAGAGAGGAGATGAAATGAAATAGGAAATAGAAAAACAAGAGAAACATTAATCAAATCAAAAGCTGGTCACTGAGAAGATCGATACGGTGGGCAAGCTTCTAATCATACCGGTCAGGAAAGAGAGAAGTCATCCATTACCAATATCAAGAATGAGGGGTGCCTGGGTGGCTCAGTCGGTTAAGTGTCCGACTTGGGCTCAGGTCGTGATCTCACGGTTTGTGAGTTCGGGCCCCACATCGGGCTCCGTGCTGACAGCTTGGAGCCTGGAGCCTGCTTCGGATTCTGTGTCTCATTCTTTCTCTGCCCCTCCCCCACTTGTGCTCTGTCTCTCAAAAATTAATAAACGTACAAAATAAATAAATAAAATAAAAATATCAAGAATGAGAGAGAGGACATCCCTACAAAGGCTACAGATATTTAAAGAATCATGAGACTATTATTCATAACTTAGTGCCGATAAACTTAATGACATCAGTGAAATGGACATATTTCTCAAAAGACACAAGCTACCAAGGTTTGCTTAAAGAGAAACAGATGTAGCCCTATATGTGCTAAAAAAATTGAAGTAGAATTAAAAAATAAAAAACTTTCCACAAATCAGGAATAGAAGGGAACCTCCCCAACTCGATCAAAACACACTTACTCAAAAAACAAAATAAAATGATAGCCGACAACATAGTTGATGGTGATCTCTCTAAGATCAGGAAAAATACAAGGACGTCTGCTCTCACCACTTGCATTCGGTGCTGCCCCGAGAGGTCTAGGAGCGCAGCAAGGGAAGATAAAGAAATGAAAGACCTCTGGGCTGGATTGGAATGAAAGAGGTAAAAATGTTGCCAGTGAGCTATTACTGTGTTTGGAAAATCTAATGCACATGACAACTGATCCCCGCATTTAGCAAGACTGCAGGATACAAGACCAATAGTAATAAGAATGTATATTGAAAACTACCAAACGCTGCGGAGAGAAATCAGAGAAAACATAAATCAGTGGAGGGATAGCACCCCTACCTACGTTCATGGGCGAGAACGCTCAGTATAGCGAGGAGGTCACTTCTTCCCGCGTTGATTTATAGAGTCAGCGCAAACCCATCAAAATCTCAGCAGGCTTCCGTGTGAAAATTGACAAGCTGCCTCCCGCAGTCACCGAGGAATGCAAAGGAACCAAAGCAGTCACAGCTACTTTGGAAAAGGGTAAAGGGCGAGGGCTTGCCTGACTTCAAGACTTGTTACAAAGTTCCAGTAGTGGTATGGGCATAGAGACGGACAAATAGATACATGGACAGACGAGGAAATGCAGAAATGGGCTCACATATACAAGGACGATGGATTTTTGTCAAAGGTGCAAGGGCGGTTCAGTGGAGAAAGCAGTCTTTTTTATCAAATGGTATTAAAATAATTGAATACGGATATGCAAAAAAAATGGGAATGAAGGAAGGAAGGAAAAAGGAACAAAAGCATAGGACTGTCAACTATACCTCATACCATATAAAAAAAAAAAAAACTCAAAAAAGTATCCTAAATCTAAATGTCAAATCCAGGGTACCTGGGTGGCTCGGTCGGTTGACTGCGCATCCAGCTCTTGATTTAGGCTAGGGTCAGGGTCGTGGTCCCAGGGTTGTGGAATCACGCCCTGTATTGGGCTTCACACCGAGCTTGGAGCCTGCTTGGGACTCTCCTCTCTCTCTATCTCTCTCTCCTGCTCCCTCTGCCCCTCTCCCTCACTCGCACTTGCTCTGTCTCTAAAAACAATTTTAAATTTTTAAAAATTAAAAAGAAAAAATTTAAATGTAAAATCAAAAGTTATAAATTCCTAGGAGAAAACATAGGGGCAAGTCTTTGTGACCTTGGGTTAGGCAAATATTTTTTAGATGCTAAAGGAAAAAGTAGACAAATGGTTCTTTATTAAAAGTATTTTTTTAAGTCTACGATTCAAAAAAACACTGTTATGGGAATAACAAGACAAGACAAAGACTGGGAGGAAATGTTTCAACTCATTTATCTGATAAAGGTCTTATATCCAGAATATATTTTGAAAACACTTTCAAAACCATGAATGAATAAGAGAATGCAAAACAGAATTTTTTTCAATGGACAAAAGACTTGAACAGTCACTTCACCAAAGAAAGTATACAGATGGTGATTAACCATGTGAAAAGAAGCTCAATATTACTAATTATTCAGAAACTGCAAATAGATACAATGAGATCGTCCTACACGTGAATTAGAATGGCTAAAATCTGAAAGACCGTATCAGGGGTTGGGGAGACACTGAGCAACTGGAATTTTGCATACACTGCTGGTGGGAATATAAAATGGTACAAACACTTTGGAAAACAGTTTGGTGGTTACTTATACAGCTAGCTTACACCTACCATATAATCCAGGTATTTACTTAAGAGAAAAGAAAGTGTATGTTTAATCCAGCCATGCAGAGACTTGTACATTAAGCTTCATAGCAACCTTATTTATAATAGCCGCAAACTGGGAACAATCAAATTGTCCATCAACGGGTGAATTGATAAGTTGCGGTATATCCATACAATGGACTAGTACTCAGCAGTAGAAAGGAACAGACTCTGATATACAAGACAACGTGAATAAACCTCAATTTAATTATGTTGGGTGAAAAAGCCAGTAGTATATACCATAGAGTTTCATTTAGATAATATTCTAGAAAATATGAAGTAATCTTTAGCGACAGAAAGTAGATCAGTGGTCGCTGGGGAGGAGAATTACAAAGGGACTATCTTGTCTGTAGTGTTGGTTTCCTGGTGCATCCATATGTCAAAGCTTATCAAACTGTTCCTTTTTAAAAATGTTTTTGTTGAGTTTATTTATTTTGAGAGAGAGAGAGCATGGGGAAGGGGCAGAGAGAGGGGGAGAGAATCCCAAGTAGGCTCCACACTGTCAGCTCGGAGCCCGATTTGGGGCTCGAACTCACAAACTGTGAGATCATGACCTGAGCTGAAATCAAGAGCCAGACGCTCCACCGACCGAGCCATCCAGGTGCCCCTCAAACTGCACGTTTTAAATACGTCCAGCCCCTTGTAGCTTAATACGACTGTTTCGAAATGCCATACACGCTTACTGTCTACTTACTGTTTACTCACAAAACATTTTTGGAACTACAGAAATTCATTCATTCATTCATTCATTCATTCATTCATTCATTCAGAAAGCTGTCCTGTCGTATACTCCGTAGCCATGATATATAGTCACATACCCTTGTAAGGGCTGGGAATACCTCAGTGGGCAACACAGACAAAAAATGTCTGACCTCTTAGCGCTCACATTGTCGGCAGGGGAAGTTGTGGGCGGGGAGACAAATGCAAACAGATAGCTGAAACATTTACTCTGTCAGATGATAATCCATCCTAGGAAGGAAAAAGAGGCAAGGCTGGAAGACAGCGAGGGTGGGGTGGGCGTGGGAGGGCCCTGGTCAACACTGGTGGCGGAAGGCCCAAACGCTGAGGTGACATTTGAGTAGGAACCTGAAAGGGTTGAAGAAGCAAGGCCCGTTGGTGTTTGGGAGAAGAGGCTTCCGGTAGAAGGAAGAGAATGTGCGAAGGTCCAGAGGGAAGGAGCTTGGGGAACTGAGAGATAGCCAGGATTCCAGTGTGTCTGGAGCGGGGCGAGCGAGGAGATGAGGTCATGGCCGGGGCGGGTCAAGTTCAGCCATTTGGAAGCACTTGGGCTTTCATAAACATGCGGTGAATTCGGCCCCTGGGAAAAGGGACGGGAAATCAGGTTCTTTGGTGGACCCGCTGCGCGCCTGCGGCCTCGGAAGTCAGAAAGGCCGGGCCCGCCCCTCCCGCCGCACCTGTGGGCTAACGCCCGTGTGGCCTCCCGCACTGCGGGCCTGGGAGCAGAGAAACCAGGCCTCAAAAGCCACTGGAATTCTCAGCGTTGTCCCCAGCAAAGTGGGGACGACGAAAACACCTACCTCAGGAGGTGCTGGCGAGGACTGAATGAGAGAGTCCAGGTGACGTGCGTTCTGTGGTGCTGGCTGCGTAGACGCCTCAATAGTAGTCAGCTGGGCCTCTATTGACTAGCAGGTGGCGGGCGCCGTGCTAGGGGCTTCTCGTGGGTTAACTCCGAAGTGAAGCTTTACGGCAGCCCGGTGCGGTAGGCGCCCTTATTATCAACCCATCTAATGGGCGAGGAGACAGAAGCTCAGAGAGGTCCAGCAACTCGCCTCAAGTCACACAGCTGGTAAGTAGAGAAGCCAGCATTTGAATCTGGGTCCGTGCTCGTAGCCGCCGTTCTGTTTTACAGACTGGTCTAGACTTGCCGTTTAGAGAGAGGGCTCTCTCTGGCTCCTTCCTCTAACCAGACCTAGGATGGGGTGTGGGCGTTGCGCACCGGGCAGTAGGAAGCCGTGACGGCCCCTGAAGAGGTGCACGAGGGTCTGACGCTCCGCCTCTTCTTGCTAAAGCCGGATGCACGTGTTGACACCGAGGGGGCCGAGGTGGGGGATTTGTGCCAGAGGGCTCCCTGCTGACCATCCCAACCCTGCTCTGTGGCGGGGCTAGCCGTGACCTTGAGGGAAATGGGGGAATGTGCCCCCTCCCCACCCAGGGCCGGGCCACCCCTGCGCTTGGACGAGAGTCAGTTGAGCGTGTCTGTCGAGTTCTGGATGAATCTTGCGGTCCGTAGCCTGTCCCTCCAGAGGGACTCTCGCTGGCAGTGACCTGCCCGGGCAGGGAGGAGACCAAAGAGGTGCCCAGGCTGGTTGTCTGGGCGGGTCTCATAGCGGCTATAATTGCTGGGCACCAGAGCCCAGGCCGGGCCCTTTTAGGGAGACATTTATAGCCAGCACGTCTGGGGGACAATTCAAGTGGTTTTGTCTCTTTTGTGTCCCTTTAATAAACGAGAAGAAGAGACATCCAATTAAGGCTGATTCTGGAGAAACTTGGCTTTGCCGAGAGGCTTTGGGGAGGTCAGGAGGAGGTCATTCTGCTGTCCGACCCTGAGGCCCGGAGTTTTTACCACAGGCTCTTAAAATGTACAGACTCAGATGTCAGGGCTAGTCGGGCCTTTGAGGTCACCCAGACCAGCTCCCGGCCTTGTGCAGCGATCCCCACCGGCACGCTTGAAGCCTTCCAGGGATGGGGAGCTCACTACCTTTCAAAGCAGCCATGCCATTAACAGCTTTCCAGAGCCTCGCCTCCCAGGGGCTGTGGAAACAGACAGACTTAGGCTGGAGTCTCTGCTCTGATGCTCGCCAGTGCCAGCGTCGGTCCCGAGCAAAGGCTGTCACTGTTTTGAGTTTGCTCCTGTGTGAAACATTGTTCATTCCTGCAGCAAATCTTCTGTCTTAGGCTGGGCTTCGCCAGAAGCAGACTCAAGACAAGGGTTTGGGTGCAAGGATTCGAGGAGGGGTCCTAGGAAAACCCGGGGAGAAAGGGATACTGAGACAGAGACGGTGCTGTGTCCTCTCCGCCCCGCCCCAAGAAATATGTCCGAGCCCTAACTCCTAGTCCCTGAGAAAGCGGCCGTGTTTGGAAATAAAGTCTCTGCGGATGTAATCAAGATAAGGTGAGGCTGTGTTGGTTTGGGGTGGACCCTAATTCAACGACCGGTATTCTTACAGGATGAGGGGGATCTGTGCAATGGGTACACACGGAGTGAAGACGGCTGTGTGGAGGCACAGAGACACAGGGAGGACGCCTCGTGACAGGGCGGACGATGAAGGTGTGTGGCCACAAGCCAGCGATGCCAAGGGCTGCTGGTGACCACCAAAAGCGAGGGGAGCTTTCGGGCTTCTAGCCTCCTGAATGGTGAAAGAGATTCTGGTGTTTTAAGCCAGCCAGTTGGTGGTATGTTGTCACGCAGCCCCATGAAGCTAGCACAGGAGGAAGCCATCAACGAGAAGGCGGTGTGGGAGTTCAGCAGATCGCTGCTAGGGGAAACTGAGGCGTGGGCCCCGGCAGGGCAAGGAGTGCTCAGGGCGACAGTATACCGCATGCCCCAGAGTTCCCCCAGCCGAGGTGAAGGGGCCGGGGTATTCGCCCACCGGCTTCCATCCGTCCTTGCCCGAAGGATGTTCCCAGGGTCATGGTGGACCCCTGGCACTCTGGCCCGACCAGCGTGGGGACAGGGCAAGTTCGGGGGGCCAGAAAAGCCCCCGGATGAGAATTACAGGTGTTGGCAGTCAGAAGTGTTGGGGGTCAGGGTGCACAGGAAGCGGGTGCCGAGGGGACGTGGGGGCGCTGAGCCTTACTGAGCGCCTACCGGGTGCGTGAGGCACCATTCTAAGTCTGTGGAATGTGGCCGGGCTCTGCCCCCGCGGGACTGACATTCCAAGAGGGAGGCCAATGACAGTCTAGTAAACCAGGTGGCAGCGTTACGCCTGGTAGTGCAGGAAGGGGGCGCACAGGGGCAGGTGGTTGGCCGTGGTCCGTGCGGGTCACCGGCATGGCCCTGGTTGAGCCTGGAGGATCGACACAGGCCTCTCGGAGGAGACCTGAGTGTTGAGAAAATCCAAAATTCAGACATCTGCTGGAACAGCATTCCAGACAGAAGGAACAGCCCAGGCGGATGCCCTGAGGAAACGGAGAGCCACTGCGAAGATTTCGTCATCTAAAGCACTCAGCTCAAGGCCCGGAGCAGCGGAGGCTGGCAATCTTCAGACCTCGCTTCCCCCATGTCGTGCCTCAGTTCCTAGTTCGGCCCTCTGGTCACCTTCCAGCAGAAGCCCGTGAGAGGCTCTGGGCACAGGAGTCCCTCCCCAGCCCTGGAAAAGGCCATCAGCTCTGAGCCTCGCCGTCCTCGTCTGTCAAATGGCAGTAAGCACGCACTACCTCCTAGGGTTGGTGTGAAGTCTGAAGGCGGCCTTTTCCCAGGCCGAGAGAGGGGGCTCCCTCCTGCTCACGCGCCCTGCCTGAACTTCCGCGGCCTTCTTTCCGGAGACCAGACAGCGGTCAGCAAATGTTTTGGGGTGTGTGTGTGGGGGGGCGGAAGGCACAGTTTTCATTTCCTTTTTTTTGTTATAAAATTAACACGCGATTACTGAATTAACTTTTTCCGCATCACTTAGGAACGCACAGAGCATGAAATAAAAATCGCCCGCCTCTCCGCCTCCCGATACCGCGTCTGCCTCCCGCGTCCTTCCGAGCTTTTCCACGCGGAACAAACAGACGAATACGTATAAACGGTTCTCGGGTTTTATTTTTAACAAACAGGGGAATGGGTTTGCTCTTTTAACTTAATGTACTGTGGTCATCTTCTCTTATCAATAATCCCAGGGTAGAAACGATCAGCCGTTTCGGTGACAACAAGTCAGGCTTGGGAGGGGGGAGTGTTTTGCTCAAGGTCACGCGCCCCTGCGTGGCGGTGCAGAGCCCGGGAGCGAGTCCACTGGAGACGGGGGCGCTGCACTGTCAGCGGCCACCCACGGCATCTCAGGAGGCCCGGGAGAGGGACCTCCCTCTGGAGGCGGAGGGCGGGGAGGGCTGGAGAGAAGCGCAGGGGCCGGAGGTGGGCCGACAGGGGTGCCGACAGGGGTGCCGGTGGGGCTGGTTCCGGGAGGAGGGGCCGAGCCGGGAGACGCGGGAGTGGCCGTCAGGTCTGTGCAGCAGGTGCGAAGCCGGCGGGGCAGGGAGAGCGGGATGCTGCCGTTTCTGCCAGGCTCCCGCCAGACACACTCGCCTCGGTGGCCTCCTTGCTCCCCTGTCCCTCTGAGCCAGCAGGAGGCTCCGAGCCCGCCTCAGTGGGCGCGGGCCGGCATCCCATCCGTGGCTCCGTTCCCACGCAGGCACGGTGCTCGGTGTTTGGCCTCCTGCCGGCCTGTAGCAGCCCAGAGGCATCAGGCGTGCCCCCTCCCTGGTGGACGCCGGGGTCCCCCGAAGCACCCCGGCAGGCAGTCATTCCGCTCTCGCTTGGACGACTCCTGCCCAGGAAGCTGGTTCCATCTCGGGTGGCTCTGATGGCTCATTGGATAGTGAGCGGAACAAGCTCGGGCTTTGGAGGCAGACCCCGGAGCTGGCGGGGAGATCGGGAGTCCGTTCCAGTCGTGCGTGAGGGGAGGGAGAGCCGAGCCAGCCTCAGTTTCCTCTCCGGTCGCCTTTGGCTCAGTGTTTACCTAACGGCAAGTCATAAACCGTCATGGGCCATGACCAGCGGTTGACAAAAGAGATAGCGCGGGATGGAAAATACCAGCATGCGTCTGGAGCAGTTTAGCCTGAGACTTGTTTCTTAAACTGTTCCATGGCAGCATGGGGGGTGGCAGGCTGGGGCTGTGGCACCGAGGGGTTGGTGCGGGCCCGGTGGGGGCGGGGGCCTCCGGCAGCACCGAGGGTGGCCCTGAGGGGCTCCCAGGCCCCGGCGCCTCTTCCTGCCCACCCCGCGCCAAGCCGGGGGCCCCAGGGGCGGTGGGAGCAGGGAGACCCTCTCCCCTCTCCCTGGTGCAGCCAGTGGGCTCCGAGCAGCCCCATAAATCGTCTGCCCAGAGTCAGGGGCATAGAACTCCCTGATTTATGTCCCGCCGGGCCCGCCCCCTCCGCCTCCCTCCTGGGCTTTGTGGGGCCAAGGCCTGGCAGGCTGCTGGCTCCAGACAGCCCCAGCGGTTGCCGTGGTGACCGGTTCAGGCTGGGCCACTCTCGGAGCTCCTGCCCTTCCCTCCCTCACACGCTCATCGGGGCCCCTGCTTCTTAGCGGCACCTTCTCCTCCACCGGCCTGGCCCTCCCCAGGGGGTGCCCCTGTGTCCGGCGGGGCCATGAATCGGTGTCACGGGGAAGCCAGGAGGTGGCACGCGCTGAGATGGGGCAGCGCGGGGTGGCGGTCGCCACCAGGCTAGCTTCCCACGGACCAGGATTTGAACCCTGCTCTTCACCTCAAGGCTGGCAATCACAGCCCCGACCTCAGACTGAGCAGGGATCGCTGAGAGTCCCGGGGAGGGTGCTGGCCCCTTCGTGGGCCCTGAGCCCTTCGTCAGTCTCCGCCATCCCATCTGCAAAGCGGCTGTGGCACCGTCCCCGCTCCTGGCTCTGCCCCAGGGGCCGCAGCAGCGTCTGACCGCAGGTGCTCCGGACCGCGAGCGCCTAACTGGATCTCGGGGGTCGCTGTAAAGGTCCCCACAGGAGGGCACGTGTGCGGTGGCCGTCGGATGGCCGCGGGTCCCCTGGCACTCCTGCCCTTGGGAAGTGGGGGTTCGATCCCCCTCCCCCGGAATCCGGCCCGGCCCTAGCGCTCGGCCGTACCTAGCGCGAGGCGGCAGGAGCGAGGCCCGGCGCCGGCCCTCCCGGGCGCTTCGCTCTGGCCTCGGGGAGACCCGGCCGCCCCGCGAGAAAGCCCGGGTCGCCGTGCGGCGGATCGTGTGGCCAGGTCCCGGGCCTCCCCGAAGACAGGCGGAGATGCCCGGCCAGCTGCCAGCTCTCCCTCCGCAGGTGCCGGAACCATCCAGGCCGAGCCCGGCCCGAACCGCAGATTCAGGAGCGGAAGGAATAACCGTCCTCGCTTTAGGCCGCCACATTTTGGGTTGATTTGTTCCGCAGCGTGGAGCGTTTTAGGACAAAAACGTAATACCCTGGCCCCGTGCCAGCACATCCGTGTCCAGCGAAGGGTAGTAGTGGTCAGGGTAATAGTGACAGTAGCTGGCCTTGCTGGGGGCCAAGTGGCCTGATTCTTCAGAATCGAGGATGAGGAGGCCGACCGCCTGAGCCCGAGTCCCAGGTGCCAGGCTCCGCGATCCCGGACAACTACTTCCTCCCCGCCCTACCCCCCACCCGGGCCTCAGTTTCCTCATCCGTAGGAAAGCAGTAATGACGATCGGTCGCTCGGTAGGGTTGCTGCGAAGGGTTCACGAGACAGCACGACGGTCAAGGACCACGCGCAGGGCGTGGCGCAGAGACCGCGCTGGCACGGGAGGCCGCCGGCGGCGGCGCGGGCATCGGCACCGTCATCTTCCGTTTGGAATGCCCCCCCTCGCTCGTTCTGTGAGTCCCTCCGAGGGTCAGGGCCGGAAGGAACAAAGCCATTGTGTGCAGCCTTCCGACGCGCAGCTGGGAGCGGACCGCGGGGGGAAGCTTTGAGTTATGATATTTTTATCTTTATACAGAGCTCTGGGTGGCCCATCTGAAAGCCAAATAAATAATAAGGATGACAATGCGGGAGGAGGAGGGGGAGGAGGAGAGTTTGCCTGGCGGAGCTCCCCTCCATCACCGCTTCTAGAAACAGCCCCGGGGGGCTGGTGCACGCCGATGGCGAAATTCTGTGAGCGCCTGGGGGTGGGGCAGCTTGGTGGTCTCTGTTGGATACCACAGGAGGGACATTGAGAGAGGGACGGTGACTCGCCCAAGGTCACTCGGCGGGTCACCGGAACCCAGAGCTCCTGCCTCCCAGCCTGGAGCGTCCCGGGCCAATTCCGGTCTCAGAAGCACCGTAGTTTAGAGCGGGCGTTCCGTACCAAGCTCTCGGGGGCGGCCCTGCCAGACCACCAGAGTCTTCCTCGCCCTAAAATTCTCGACACGGGCAGCTCGACTATTTTCTTTCTTTCCAAACGGAACGTTAGCATCAGAGAAGGAGCCCTGGGGAAGTCGGGGGA
This sequence comes from Paradoxurus hermaphroditus, assembly GCA_004024585.1. Lineage (NCBI taxonomy): Eukaryota > Metazoa > Chordata > Mammalia > Carnivora > Viverridae > Paradoxurus > Paradoxurus hermaphroditus. The sequence continues at coordinate 24,838 of PITB01018607.1, forward strand.
AGGCAACCTGTAAACTCAGCTCCAGCCCCAGCTCGAGAAGCAGAGGCGTAGTCTAATCGTTCCCCTTTAGCAGACGGGAAAACGGAGGCCCAGAACAGGGAGATGAGCCTCTGTCTGCTTGCTTCAAAAAGTCACCAAGGGGGCGCCTGGGTGGCTCAGTCGGCTGAGCTTCCCCGACTTCGGCTCAGGTCATGATCTCGCGATCTGTGAGTTCGAGCCCCGCGTCGGGCTCTGTGCTGACAGCTCAGAGCCTGGAACCTGCTTTGGATTCTGTGTCTCCCTCTCTCTCTGCCTCTCCCCATCTCGCGCTCTGTCTCTCATTGTCTCAAAAATAAATAAACATTAAAAAAAAAAGCCTCCAAGGACTCTCCTTGGACAAAATGAACAGCAGACACCCATATACGTGGGACACCTACCTCTAAAAATACTGGAAGCCCCTTGGCTCAAAAATGCCCCCCTCGGTCACTTTTTGCCACGACTGAAAAACCCGCCTTTAGAGTCAACCGCTTTGGAGTCGGGAAGGAGTTCTGGGAATCGCTCCCGGTGGCCCCGCCGTCGAGCTGACGGGAAGTCCCCGAATCCGCTTTGCTCCTCACCGCCCGTGTGTCCTTCAGCACGTCATCTTCCCTTTCTGAGCCTCAGGTTCTTCAGCTGTAAAACGGGGGAGGGGGGGGTCGTAATTGGACTACCCCACCCCGTGAGGATGAAATGGAATTTTCCAGCTGCTGATTTGGGATTATCGCATGACGAACCACCCTGGAACTCAAAAGGCTTAAAATACAACAGTCCTTTGCTTTGCTCGTGAATTTGCAATTTGGGCCGAGCAGGGGCTCCGCAGTGGGCCCGGTGACCAGGGCGGGGAGGGCCGGCTGGGCTCTCTCCACGAGGCCCTCTCCTCAGGGCAGCTTGGGCTTCCTCAGTCCATGGAGGCCGGCCTCCGAAAGCGAGGGTCCAAAGGCTGGGAAGCTGGTTCGGGGCTGGCGCATGCCTGTTACAGCCGCTCTTCCAACGATTTGTATCAACTCGGCAGTCAGAGGGCTCAGCCGAAGAGAAGGGACACAGTGGGTAGCGTTTCCCGTAATCGCAACGAAAGAGCTCTCTTGGCATCTGCTTTTCTTCCCCTCCCTCCACTAGAGCGTCTTGCTCATGACCGTATCCCCGGAGCCTACAACAACGCCTGGAAGATACGAGGCCTTCAATGTATCATATGAAATATGCGGATGAATGAAGGAACCGATGCTTCTCTCTGACCTCCAGCCTTGGATCCCGGCGGCTGGGGCAGGGGTGGGGAGGCAGGGGTCAGGGAAGCAGCCCTGGCTCCGGCGTCTGAGGCCCGGGTTTGGGCCCCCAGCTCCGGCCCCAGGCTGCTGGGTGACCTTGGGCAAGTCACAAACTTCTCTGTGGGTGTCAGCAAAACCAATAAAACCAGAACCTGGCTTTTCAACTCGTGTCATGAAAACCCCCGCGTAGGACTTGCTTTAATTAAGATAAGAGCACAGAGAAATGTTTGGACTTGCCATTCGTTCTTTGATGTTCGGCCTCTTCTGTTGTTGTTTTCGATGGCGGGGCCTTGGAGGACGGGACACGGGTTCTGGGCCCGCGCTGGCGGGCTGCCCTGCCGTCGCCGTTTGCCCTGGGAAAAGCGCTCACGAACAGAGTGAGACGGACACGGTGTCGCTCGGGCCCAGACAGGTTCCACGCCCTGTGTTCCCGGCGCTTCTCCGCGGTGCTCGTGCCTGGTATTTATTGAGCACCGACAAAAGGCTTAGGTCCTGGGCCGAGTTTCATTTAATCCTCAAAGCAGCCCAACATGTCCCCATTCGACACAGGAGCAAACAGAGGCCCTGTGGACTTGTCTAAGAGGACTTGTGTAAGGTCACTGGGAAGGTATCTGGTAAGTAGAGGCGCTGGGGTCCGGACGGTGCCTGAGCTCCCGTGGGCCGCTGCCGGCCTGGCTTGGGTAGGAAGTTGACAGGGAACCGAGTCACGGTTATGGTAGGAAGCAGGTTTGCTTAGTGCTGGTGTTCGTCACCGGGGAGAGATGATGGGCCCGTGAGGGGTTGTCTCCATGACCCCATTTTATAGGTGGGAAAACTGAGGCTCAGAGATTTTATAAGGGAGATTCGCTTCAGGAAAGGATGGCGACCAGGAAAAGGAAGCTGGGGGGCTTTGAGACCCTCGGTGCTTTCTTTTTTTTTTTTTTAAATTGGAGTTACAGGCTAATCTAGTTTTTAGATTTTTTAAATGTATATTTATTTTTGAGAGAGAGACAGAGAGACAAAGACAGAGCATGAGTGGGGGAGGGGCAGAGAGAAGGAGGGAGACGCAGAATCCGAAGCAGGCTCCCAGGCTCTGTGCTGTCAGCACAGAGCCTGACATGGGGCTGGAACTCACGAACTGTGAGATCATGACCTGAGCCAAAGTGGGGTGCTTAACCGACTGAGCCACGCAGGCGCCCCCTTTGGTGCTTTCAACTGGCATTGTTCAAGGTTAGGTCAGGCGAAGACGAAAGCGTGGGATATTGGCTGGACCAACTTCTGCATCTTACTGTCCCACAAAGACAGTAGAAGGGACGTGGTCGTGCCTTCTGCGGGGCAGTGGTTCCAAGTGGAGGGGCCCCCAGAAGGTGGAACGATGTGGGAAACCATCCATAACCCCGGTTCCCGAATGGGAACCAGGGGCTGCTGGCGGGGAAGAGGGGGGGCCTCTGAGGAGGTCGGAAGGCTTTCCTGGTCCTCGGCTGAAGCCGCGGTGCCTCCGCAAATCCCGCCAGCCCAGCACCGCCCCCTGTCTTTAGTCCCTGGAAGTGCCAGGAATTCTTCTGTTAACGGCTCCTCCTGGGGAAGGCACAGGTTCCAGGCAGGGGGTGACCGTGGCATTTCGGGGCAGTTTAGGAGATGGGGTTTGCCCCATCTGGAAGATGGAACGAACATCGGCCCCACCGGGCTGTCGAGCTCCTGGCATCGTGCCGGGCGCCTCGGGGCCGAAGGAGGCTTGTTCCTCCCGCACTGAGGGTGCGCCTGGCAGCAAGGGTGCCGATGCCTCGCTGGAAGCCAACTGTCCCCAGGCCTCACCGGCCTGCGGGTACCCGGGAGGTCACGCTGATGTTAATATCCAGATACGGAAGGTTCTTTCGCCTCGTCTCCTTCCCCCCAGAATCCCCTCGCCGCCCCCAACTGGGAGGCCGGTACTTTCAGCATCTCCGGGAGGAGACCCACCCGTTGTGTCCGGGAGGAAGCCTGCTCATCTTCTTCGGGTCCCGTTAGGGCGCCCTACTCCTGCCTCGGCCCCAGGGGATCCTGCACAAAGGCCTCAGCAGGCGTGTCCACCTGCCGCCTCGCTCACCTTGAGCTTCCAGGTGCCACAGCTGCTGTGGGTCACAGTGAGGTGGGCCCAGGGGAGGCTCGGGCCGACCCGCCTTCAGAAGTTGTCACCTGGGCTGTACGGCCGGCCGGACCCGGGCTCTGGGTCCTGCACGGCCTCCGTGACAATGGCCTGGCACCTTCTTCCCCCGTTCTTTTCTCCATTAGCCTCGAAACCAGGCGCCGGGGCAGAAGACACGCCTCTATCCCACTGCCCTCGCGTCCCCCGTTCCCTGACCTGAGCATCCCACTCCTCCCTCTCCGGGAACCCCTACCTGGACGGGACCCACCGCGGCCCCCGCTGGCCAAACTCTACATCCGAGTGCGGGCTTCACCAGCACAGCCTGCCTCGGACAGAAGGGAGTCTGCTCAGCCCTCCGGCCGGAGAGGGGAAACGGCAGAGCCTGAGGGTTAGGCCCTCGCGCTGTGTGCTCCTGGGCAAGTCTCTTCCCTCTCTGGGCCTCTGTGTCCCGCTGTGTGGGTTAGACGATGCCCGAGGCCCCGGCCAGCCTGACATTCTGAGGCCTGGGGTCTTCTCCACGCCTGTGGCAGCCAGGGGAGCCAGGGCCCCCCCTGCCCCGTCCCTCTTTTCCATTCTGGCCGGACCATCGGCCCCAACAGCCGGGAGGCCCTTATCGCATGCGGCTATCTTCATTGTTTGCATAGCGCTCGTTTCCCCTCGGCTAAGAAAACATGTTTGCGAAATCAGATTTCCCTGGAAAGCCGGCAGGTTAAAAGGAAAGGAAACGGTTTGAATCCTGTGAAGCGGGGGTCCGAAGGCAGGGACCAACCTCTGGGATTGCCCCCGTTCTCCTGGGTCCCCTTGATTAGAAGACGCAGGCCCCATCCCAACTTCCAGCTCCTAAGTAGGAGGCCCCCGAGTCGGCTCCAGAACTCACGGGCCGCCGAGCCCTAGAGAAGCTTAGCGCTGTTCTCAAGGTCACACAGAGTGGAGACTCCCCTTCTCCAGAACCTTCAGTGGCTCCTCACTGCTGGCAGGGCAAGCCCACGTGCCCCCTGGTGTCCCAAGTCTTCCTCTTCCCGTGTGTGGACCTTTAGTTCTAGATACCCCAATTCCTCACCGACTCGTGTCTGCCATGTCTACACCACCCTCAACCCATTCTCCATCTGTCCACCTGCCTCTGGCTCCTCGAGAGCCCATTCGGATCCTGCCTCCTCCAGGAAGCCTTCCATGACTAGCCCTGCCCACACGATGCCCCCTATCGGTAGGACCCACAGCACCGTTGAGTCCCTTCTCCCAACCTCCACCCTCTCCCAACCACCGCCACCACCGGGGCCAAATTGTGTTTGTGCCCAGCTGCCTTCTTGGTCAGAGCTGGGTTCCTACTCCTCAGAGCCAGCCCGGCCCGCTCAGGGCCACCGCGGACCACCAGTGAGAGAATCAAAGTGCTTCCTTGGAAAAAAATGATACCGACGGCCGCAGCTGCCTGCCCAAGGGGCTCATCCTGGGGCTTTTCATTCCAGGTGACTTTTCCTGATATTAAAAGTGGATAGGGGCACCTGGGGGGCTCAGTCGGTTGCGCATCCGACTTCAGCTCCGGTCATGATCTCATGGTTCACAAGTTCGAGCCCTGCGTCGGGCTCTGTGCCGACAGCTCAGAGCCTGGAGCCTGCTTCAGATTCTGGGTCTCCCTCTCTCGCCGCCCCCTCCCCCTTATGCTCTGTCTCCTTCAAAAATAAACATTAAAAAATTAAAAAAAAGAAAAGAAAAAGCAGCACGTACTCGTTGTAGAAAACTCAGAGAAGAGAAGAGGAAGGCCCCAGAGACCAGAGTCAGCCGGTCTCTGGCAGCCAGCTGGGAAGCCCATTCGGGTCCGTGGGATTCTGGAAGGATCCCCACAGAAACGGCTAAGTAACTGGGATCGTCCGGGTGCAGTGGCATCAGCGTGAGGAACAGACTTTTCAGCTCAGTGTAGGAGGCGCTTTGTAACCAGCCAGAGCTGCTCTACCACGGAACATGGCAGCGTCCGTCGGTGGTGAGCTGCCTGTCAGTGGAGGCATGCGAGTTGGTTCCGCATGTTGAATCGACCCTGAGCTGTTTGCTAAATCTGTCACGCACATAAGTCTGGTTCCCACCCCCACCTGGACAGCAAGAAAGTGTCCCGCAAGATGGAGCCGAGAGATGGCTGGTTAAAAAATGACGAATGATTATAAAACGAAGCTGCAGAGCCTCGAACGGATGTAGAGGTTTGTGACTCACACAGCTCCTTGACATGCGCGGTTTCATGTGATTTCAGAGCCTCCCAACATTTTTACAGAGGGGACAGCGGAGGCGCAGGGGAGTACGGTCCGGGCTCGCCCAAGGCCACCCCGCTGGTCCGCGTTCCCGACGCCGGCCCGGTGTGCCATCCCACACCCAGACGTTTCCACGGCGATCGCTCATCCCCCTCGCAGGGTCGGCACCCAGGAGATGCCCCGGCCCTCCGCAGAACCGAGTCAGAAGCCCCGGATTCGAGTCTGGCTCTGGCCCAACGTGCTGGGTGACGCCGAGCAAGCCCCTGCCCTCCGGCGCCGGCTCTGCTGCGGTCGGGTTCTCCAGCCCCGTTCTGTCTGCCCCCCGCCCGGGCTCCTCGGTTTTCTCAGCTCGCCCCCTGCCGGCAGGCCCCAAGGAGTCCTCCGCGGACGGGCGGGAGGGAGGGTCCGTGGAGTACCGGACACCCCGGCGCTTGGCCTGTGCCTTTATTCCGTGCAGATTTATAGGGGTGCGTTCCTGAACTTTCGTTCACTGTCCGCGGTCCAGCACACGGTCTAAAAACAACAGATCCGATGAAAGAGATCTTGCCCGCAGATGAAAGCAGGAGGGAGACCGGCCTCCCACAGCCCCGGCCTGGCCCTGGGCCCACTGCATGCTCTGGTCAAGGCCCAGGCAGGGCCGCGGAGTACGGAGAGGCTTGGAAAAGGCGCCTTCCCACCGGGGCAGGAGCTTTGAGGCCCCCTGGGTGCTCGGCCTGAGACGAGGTACTGAGGGAGGCAAAAGGAAACGGAGACCCAAGGCCCGTCCAGGGGCAAGTGGACTCACGTGGCGGCTGAAGGATCTCGGCAGAGCCTGAAGTAAGGGTGAGGACGAATGCCCCCCGGGTGCCGCCCCTCCAGTGCCGTCTGGCCGCTCTCGGCTCACTCGCTCTGCTGCGGCCACTCTGGCTGCCTTTCTGTCCTTCAACTCAGCAAAGGCATCTACAACCTCAGGGCCTTTGCACGTGCCACTCCTTCCATCTGGAGCCCTCTTCTCCCCGCCTTTCACAAGACCTCTCATCTTTCAGGCCTCCGATTAGAGGAAACCGTCTCCTTGGGGGGGGCCTCTGGCTAGGAACCCCATGGGTTTCCCACCATGGGACACCAGTACCCATTTTCCTAACGGCACTCGGCACAGTTTATAATCGTTATCTGTAAGCTCCACGAGGACCTGTCCTTCATCTCATTCCTCTGGGAAAAGGGGGCCGGTTCTGCCACCAACTCGCTGCCCCAGGCTCAGGCGTCGGCTCCTTGAGTACAGCGAACAATACCAAGCCTCTTCCGGCATAAAGCACTTTCCACATATGGCCCTATTTAGTGCTCACGGCCACCCAAAGAGGGAGGGGCCGGTATTGTCCCCATTTCACAGACGAGAAGACTGAGGCTGAGCAAGATGAATGTGCCTTGGCTACAGCCCTCGGCTGCGTGAACACAACGCCTTGCTCACCTTTGGGACCCCGCGGTGCTTCGCAGGCGAGCCGCGCCCTGCAGGACGGCCGACCGGTCACCAGGCAGTAACGCCTTCGCTGACTCTGCCTCTTTACTCCTGAGCGGGGCCCCCCCTGAAGGGGGAGGAGAGGGGATCCAGGAGAAGGGAAGCCGGCGTCGCCTGTGGGGCCAGGGGCGCTACGAGGGGACACGCGGGGGGCCCAGGCTTCCTCTGCTCAGCTCCCGCCCCTCCGTGACCCTTCGGACCCCTCTGCACCTCCAGAACGTAGCCTCCGGTGTCGCCGAGGGGAGGGATCAGACCCTTCTTGCGCCGCAGGCCGGGCGAGGGCGGTGGGCGGCAAACTGGTGTCCGTGCCCAGGGCGGGGGGGGGGGGGGGGGGGGGGCGGTGCAGCTCAGCACCGGAGCGGAGTCTTCCGCGCCCCTGTGCTCCCTTGGTCTAGATAATTCTCTGAGGGAGGTATCCTGGGAAAAGAAGCAGGGGCCAGGACGGAGCCTTGGACCCCAAGCCGGGCCCGGCACCTGGGGCATTTTCTGGAATTCTCTCTTCTTTTCTGTAGGTGGAAGTTTTCTATAACGACAAGTAAAAAAGACAGGAGGGACGGAGAAGGGAGGAAGGGAGCAATACGCATAATAGAATTTTATTTTTTAATTCGAGAAGCGGTGTGTGCGTGTGGGTAAAGAAAGTCTGGGAGGACGGACACAAAACGTCACCGACTGCGCTCTCGGGGGAATTACGGGCTACTTTATGTGTCTTCATTACGCTTTTCATGTTCCCGATGGAGGGGAGCCCCCCCCCGCCCGTCTCTATTACGGGAAGGAAACGACCAGGAGCGCCGTGGGGCCCGAGCCCCCTCCGCTGGCCTAGCCGCGCTCTCCGCCTTCGCTCTGGCCTCGTCACCTCGCCGAGCCTCCTCTCTCTGCTGGCCGGATGGGGGGTCTTGAGGCCGGAAAGGGCTGGTGCCTGAGGACACACCCCGGGGCGCTCGGTCCCACGGGCCCGGAGCCCCGCACACACCTACCGCCCTTCTCGAGGGACACGCCGACCTCGCAGGGACAGCGGGGCTGCCCGGCCCCCCTCCGGGCGCACTCCCCGGGACACCGACGCCCTCGAGCCGCGTGCCCGGACACACGCGCTGGACCCTGCGTGGGGTAGGAGGAGAGACCCCCCGTCGCTCTCCAAGATAAACACAGGAAGTGAGGCTCCCATGGTGTCAGGGGAGGTGGGGAGCCATCCATAAAAACTCCAGGCAGGGGTGGGGGGTGGGGAGGAGGAGGGAGAGGGGCCCGGAGAAGGGAGGGCGGGTGTGGGAGTCTGGGCGAGGGCCTGAGTTTGACATCTGCTGTCTTGGGTTCAAATGTGAAAAGTTGAAACAGCGACTAAGCTCGGGGGCCGTCTCTGCTCCGTCTGTCTGTCTGTCTAGGCGGGACGACCTTTCCCGCCCTCACCCCGCCGCGTGTCCCCCGGCCTGGGGCTCAGTGAACCGTGTGTCCAGGCCGGGGGGCGGGGAGGCCTGAGGCCCCCGGCCGCCCCCCACCCCCGCCCCCCAACACGTAGGGAAGCCAGAAGTCAGGGCCCAGCTTGTGTCGCTCAGACGTCACCCCAGGGGCCGCCGCTAGAGCCCACGCCCCCCCCCCAGCCTTCTCCTCCGGTCCCAGGGGAGAGGTGGGCGTCTGGCCCGGCCGGGGAGGCAGGGGGCACAG